>JAZGTI010012347.1:0-11266 GCA_036877585.1 Botia kubotai
GCTGCCCTAGTTCCTCTGAGAATGATGGGAGAGGAGATGACCCTGAGGGGGTTGAGGGAGACAGGGACCATTTTCCATCCACTGTAACAAAAACACAACCCTGAACTTATCTGAGGCATCTACAAGAGCATCAAACAGAACTGTTCCGTATTCTAGACCTATTCTAGAATGTATCTCTGTATTCTAGAATGCATTTGGCTGACCTGGTGTGTTGGGGATCCGTCCTGAGAGGTGGGAGGCACTATGCGAGACTTCGGAAACAGTGGCAGGAGACATTCTGGAGCTGGGAGGGGTGGACATCCCACACAGTGAGGAAGGGCTCCACGTCCCCTCCTTTACTGCTGATGAGGTCATCTCATCAGTCTGCGGATGGAGCACAAAAAATTGACATTCATTCAATAAAAGATCATGTAACTGTTATAATTTACAGGTTCGTTTTGGGCCACAACATCGGGTTTCGTCTTTATAAACTGTATTCTAAGGAAGATGCTTTTACTATAAATAACTTACAGTTCATTCAAGTTATACTTTTTATGAGTATGTGCAGTCCCTGGGATCAAACCCTTAACCATGCCGTTGCTAGCACCATACTCTACCAGCTGACCTACAAGAAAGCCACAACTGTGCAAAAACAACAAACTGCATCCATTCTGCACATTCACAGGATGACTTACTTGATGACTGGGGGTCTGTGTCCCGGAACTCGAGTCCTGGTTTACGGTGAGATAAGGTAGTGACAGAAAGAGGGACTGACGAACAGCGGCCATCGGTGTGGCAGAGGTCATTTCTGAGGAAAGATAAAATTCACTTTAAAGAACAGCAAAGACAAAAGCACCATTGGATTAACAACAGAAAATCCATAAAGATCCATAAAGATCTGCCTAAGGATATCATACATGTAAAGCTGCTTTGAAACAATGACATTTTGTAAAAAGCGCTATATAAATAAAGTTGACTTGACTTGAAGTTGACATAAAAGCATATCACACTCACCAAGGGTACTGAGCTCTGAGCATGATTGGCTGTGGTCTACAGGACGCCTCTGTATGTGATCAGACAGGGAAGAGTATCCCTCTTCACATGATGCCTCTTTAGAGTCCAACGACACTTTGGCACACTCAATTACAATGTCGTGTGGTTCAAACCGCTTCCATCTACATAGAAGAACATAGAAGATACAAGAACAGGTGTGAAAACAATCACACAACATCTGATCCACTTCATAACGGAAATCATGTTTCATTTCACATACCTAATAGGATCAACCTCGTAATCTTTAGTTCCGGTGATGAGCTCAGGATGTATTCGTACGTGCTCCAACATTGGCTAATAGAACAGCAGAAGAAGATTGTGGAGTGAGTGTTAAAACAGAAATAATTTGATACATACAAATAGTGTGTAAGCATGAAGTCATGTAGTGAGAGATATAGTCTCACCTTAACCATTTCCTCAAAGGTGTCAACGTTCTCCTTCATGCTGTAATGAGCGCGAAGATAGGAAACGAAATTGCAGGGATACATGCCGTAGAGTCTGTGGAAGAGCAAGTAGACACTCGCATGTAGATGGACCGCATACACTCCCTGAGCATGACCTGAAAAACATACGCAGTCAGCTACGCTTAGCCAAAGCTTGAGACAAATCTTGAGACAAATCTTGAGACAAAGCTTGAGACAAAGCTTGAGACAAAGCTTGAGACAAAGCTTGAGACAAAGCTTGAGACAAATCTTGAGACAAATCTTGAGACAAATCTTGAGACAAATCTTTCATTTCCAAGTGGAATCAGAGCACTTCTGGGAAATAAATCTTAAGAATGCCTCAATTTGTAAAAAGCACAGTATTCAGAAAGTTTATGACACACTACCTGGGTGCCGTTGGTTCCAAGCTGCAAGCCGTCCAAAGATGTCAAAGAAATCACAGAGAAGCTGTTTGTTGGTTTGAGGAATCATGGGTAGGAGAGTAATCAACACCAGCACACCGGTTGTGAGAACCACTACATCCGAATCAGCCTGGAAGTAGAAATTATCCTTGAAATTATCCTTAAATCACGATGTGAATTAAAAATATCTGGTTGTCATTTACGTTCGGCCAACTAAAAACAGGACAACCCTCCTTATGTAGAACATTACCCTGTCACACCTGACAAGCTTTAAATTTGGTACCTTGAGGCATTTGAGCAGCGAAGCAAACAGAGGAAAGCGGGCAATCTTGTGGATCCATTGTGGCTGCTTGCGGACAACATGACCTAGAAGGGTGACGGTGGAGAGCCGGCAGCTCTGCTTGCCCATGCATTCATTCATCTTATCTAAAAGATGCTACACAGAAACACATACAGATGAGTAATTTAGTAATTCACTGACATGACAGATGTTCTGTAAAAAAACAATTCTAACATATAAAACAGTGTAGGAGAGGGTGGGGCAAGATAAAATGGTTTTTAACTCCAAGACGTTTTTTGTAAAAACAAATATTCAATTGTTTGTATGACAAGCAAAATGACTTTCAAATCAAAGTAAACTTGGGTTAAATATATATATATGATATATGTTGGTTAAGCGCTGATGTACAATACCATGTAAATTATTTGGCTAAAGGATGATGGTAGCTTTGGAGTGTCATATGCTTTGTGTCAGCCGCTTTAGTAATTGTGATAACCCAAATGCAGGAAATACTTTTACTAATACTATTACAACATGTTAGAAAATGCTTCAATGATTTACAATATATATGGGACTTTTCAGTCTTGGTTTATTTAACTGCAAAAAAAATTCACTAGCCTTACATTATAGATACTTTCTTATAATTCCACCCGTCACAGACATAATTCCCATATTTGCCCTTACCTTATCATGGGGCTCCCTGACAGACAATAGAATGTCCAAAGCCTGAGATGACTTTGTCTCCAAGAAATAGTCCACAAGACTATTCAGCAACATAGTTCCTTTGTCTACCACATACAGATCAAATACAGATCAATACCAGATCATATAGAACAAACTACTTTTGATTTAAATATATACAGTATATTTATATACACTAATAACAATAAGATACAGTACGTAGGTAGTAAAGGCAGCGAAAGCGCAAACAGAACACACCCATTATGCAAACACAGTGGTGTGGTTCAACAATCTTATCAATTTGACCCATGCAGCCGAGAAACAGCTGTAAATACAAGAGCTGACTAACCTGTGCTCAAAGTCTCCTGCAGCTGGTTTTTAACCTGCTCCAGTTCCTTTAAGTCAGTGGACCCCAAAAGAGGGAGAAGGTCAAACACATTTGGCTGGTCCTTAGCCATAGCTGTGCAGGACAGTGGGCCGGACTGATGCCTTTGTCACAGCGTAAACCGATGGTCTGTGGTGTCAGCATGGGGTGTATCTGCATGAACTAGTAACAAAAGTGACAAACAAGTCAGTAATTAGGACTGCCAACAAACATGCTACTAGTACTAAACTTCTACTGCTTCTGCTTACTGCAATATTATTTCACTTTTCTTTATATTTCTGTTATATAATTTTTTTTGTGTTATTTTAATTCCTCATGTATCTTTTGCTTTTATTATAATTTTAAATGATTCTCTTGTAAAGCTCTTTGACTTTGACTTTTATTTTTATGTATGCAAAACCATCTGAATTACCTTTCGCTATGAAATGTGTTATATAAATAAACTTGCCATGCCTACGAAAACCCATTGGCTGTGTTCTAAAACGCAGTGTGTTACCTACTTTGACGACACTTGGACATTATAGGCACGTTCCAAGTCATCAAATGAATACATGGAAAATGCTACAAAAAGCCAAATGTCTCTCTAATTACGTTTTTTAGGCATTTCTTTCACCATGGTACAGTCTTCTATAGTAAAAGTGTGAAGCACAAAACATACTGTCTGGTAGCCAACTTCATGTGTTGCAACACAGCCGATATGAAAATCAACTGTAGCATGTCACACTACGTTCAGTCTTTTCCGAACAAAGTTTAACTGCGACAGTTTATTAAAGACTAAAAGCTAAATAAAGGCAATTCATTGCTTTATTGTTTCTCCTAACGTTACAGTAAATATTAAACGTAATCAACGCTTGTAATTATTTCAAACGCCCTGTACTAAGTGACAGCAGTACATTAATCACTGCACAGACTGCTACATAACGAGGGATCAAAGTCTGCTTTACGATCATGACAACTTTTGCCATTTGTTTTCATTATAACCCGATCCGCTCGTAGACAACCGTAGCATAAAAACATGCATCAGATGTTTCTAAAACCGTGTATTTTATTACCGTACAGAAAGTGTGAACTTCAAACGGTCGCCATCTTGACCACCTCACGACCTTTTACACTGCTGAGCTGCTTGCGCAGACGAAAAACTTAACAGCCGTAATAATCCCAGTGCACGCTCAATCCAGAGATGAAGGTTAATGAGCTGATGTTTAGTTAAGGAGAGAATACTGACCGACTCCTCTGCTTCGCTGTCACAAGATCACCGCATGAGTGGCAGAAAGGTGTGAAGTGGTGTGCAGTGAGATCTAGCTAAGCAGTTAGCGGCTTTAGCTTGAAAGACGGGCACAGCGCATGCGCGGGACTTTAAAGGACAAACGTGTTTATTTGCTCGTGCTATTGAAAATATGTTGGAGCTAACAATGGGTCTTAAGTATTGGTTTGTAATACATCCCTAATACATATACATATGTAATTCTTATATCAATATTTTATAGAATATTAATATCGTGTATGTCTATTTTATATATTATTGATCATTATATTTTTTATTTATGTATTTATTACAAACTAATAATAAAACTGCAAACTGTTTGTAAAGACACATTTCTTTCCAAGATACTGTTACATTAAACTCAAAAGTGTGTTTTTTAACAAATACATTCATGAGATAATAACGATCCTATTGGCATATTCCTTAAGCAGAGCAGTGTTAGTTTTCCTAATGTGCATAATGGGCAGCTCAGTTCCTGTAGCAGTTCCTGCGTTAGCAGTGCAAAGGTTGTGGGTTTGATTCCCGAAACGTGCTGATAAAATGTATAACTAAAATACACCGTAAGTCACTTTGGATAAAAGCATCCGCCAAATGTAAAAATAATAAACCGATAGAAGAAATCGTATAAGCTGTTGGTTTAATATTTAGTTTACAATGTATTGTAATTGATACATTTTGTATGTAGATTAAGTGTCCAAATACATTTAGAGCTACACTATTTTACAAAATTCCTTACCTATACCTATAGATTTTTGGCTGCAAAATTACAGCAAACATAAAAACACAGAATACCTGCAGAAAAGCCCAACAGATGTCTCTAATGTAACCAACATACTCGTTTCTTCTTGTCTCTTTAATAAACTAAAAGTGCAAACAAACCAGCCTGTACACTTCAGCTCGACTTATTAATGTGCTGTATAATGAGTTTGTTGAGAGGTAATTAATTCAGTAATGTTGCTAATTCATATCTGATTTATTCATTGTTCAAGGGAGAAGGATATGAAAGAGCTGCTGGCAGATACCAAGGAGAAAAGAGTATTCATATAAGACCTCTTACAGTGAGTGCTGTGTACTTAGTCCTCAGCAAAAGACCAATAAGAAGCAAATAGGTGGACATTGAGATTCAATAGATGCCATTGCATGTCCTCCTCCACCTTCACACTGATTTGACTCAAATAAGTGTAATGAAGCCTGCAATCTCTTCAGTTAGCTGATTTCTGACGTCCTCTGCTTTGATTGAAAAAAAAACACATGTACTGTAATATACTTGTTACTTTATTGTTCCATTTTGTTTTATTTTGTCCCATAAAATAAAACAATTAAATAACAATAAAACAATAAAATGACAATTAAATCGAAAACGTACTCAAGAGAGACTTGTAACAAGGGTGTGCTACGACGCCATTAGGTGGAGCCATTTTACTGCCACCTAGGATTGCTCTCTCCCTGTTCTTGCAACAATAACGCAGGAGTGTAAAATAACAGCTTGAAAATAGTAAATAGTCATTAGGACCTGCCGAATTATATTCTGAATCAGGAAAGCTATTTTTTCAATCCTAACTGCAGAATGAATGCTGGCAGTACCATCTTGCCTTACTTCTAAGATCATTCTCTGTTTCCACCAAAATGGAAACCACCTATTGGAAACCAACTATGCCTTTAATTTTCTCAAATTGTTACACAGCGAACCCCTAAGTCATTATTTATTATGTTGCTTATGTCTCTATCCTGAATCTCTGCTAAATTCTGTGTGGAAGAAAAAGGCATAAGGTTTTAAATGTCGCATGTGCTTGAAATGTGCTTCCTGTCCTCCACAGTGCATGTACACTTTTCAGTTTAATTCTCCTTCAGAGTTATAGAAATGGGTGCTTGTCAGAAGTGATAAAAACATTCAGCTGAGTCCCATTTTTGTCTGTACTAAAAGCACCATTACAAGGCTGCGTCTGTTTTTGTTGTCCTGGATAATTATGAGTAAAGCCCCTCATTTAGCACAGTTAAGAATAATTAAACAGACATTTAGGATAGGTTTTGTGTGTGGCAGAATGGTTTAAATTATGAATCATATGTTCCAATACAAGGTATTCATTCCTCCAATAAAAAATGGCTGAAACATTACAGCTTGGTTTAAACCACATTAATGAGTTTTATTTGAACCTGGAGGAATATTACAATCTTAAATGACCAAATATGCTTGAAAATCAAATAATGTCACAATGTCACACTTTGAGTAGATTTTTAATGCATAAATGTATGTATGATATTGTGCATATTGATGTGGGTGTAGGAGACATATCAGTTGTTTTACTCCACTGAAATCAAACTAACAAACACTGCAGCACATATTATATGGTGCATAACAACTGCATGATCCAAGCTGACACTTTGAGAGCTGAGACCCAGTTTGAGACTAACTCTGCTGGTATCATTTATTGAGAGCCTGGAGCATCTAAGTAGCAGTTCGGCTGCCATCTCACTTATTCACATCTCCATGTCTCATATATGGATCCACAGCACAATGCACTGTGTATGTTGTGTAATGTGTGTATTGATGTCTAATGAATCCGGATCTTTAATGAGTGATTGGCTCACATAGCTTTATTGTGTGGGCAAAATAGTCTCAGGATACTGGCATAAAAAGCAAGATCTTGTCCTGAAAAGAGAGCGATGATTATTTGATACGTACAGTGTTGTTTGTGCATGCACACATCTGATGTCATTTTTAATCTCTCTCTGCATGTGATTGTGGGTGTGTGACTAATATGCAATGCACAGAGTAAGTGAAGCTATATATGTACATGACAGAGCAGGCTTTATATTTGTATCTTCTGTTGCTCATTGTTAATCCCATCGGTTTGCTTAGATTGATTGCTTACATTATTTAGGTGTTAAAAATTGGCCAGTAATGTAGTCACTGTAACCTCTGGGCTGGTTGGATTTGAAAGAAAGCGGACACCGCTTGCTCATTGTAAATGGTGCCCTCAGTAAATTTAATAAAGGATAATATACAGTTACGCAATATATCAGTTCCAAGCCTGACATGTATCCTAACAAGAACTTTAAAATCAAAATTCCATCCATGCCTGACTAAAGCTGCCGATTTATTTATCTGTGGCCATGAGTAAATTCCTTCTAGCCACCAGTAATGATGTAATCTAAATGCAGCGCTGGAATTAAACATTTCCGTGCAGTACAATACATGTATTATTTATTTGCTTAATTGTATTTGTCTTACAGAAACGTGCATGTAAAATAAGTAACAGTTGTTACATTTATCTTCAATGAAACGCAGGGTTTTTTTAAATCGTAAGTTACGGTGTGTAGAAAAAAAGTTGCACCTCCACCCGGAGATGCTTGTTTCCTTGGTAACGGGGGTCTCGTTGAATTTCACCAGCGCACTTAAACGCGCTTGTTCCGGAGCTATATACGGGTGATAGATGGAGACAAGCTCCCATTGATTATTTTTATGTGGAAAAAACATTCCTCTTTATTTTAAATGAAATCGACAGTACTAGATGTAAATAATAATCATAACGTGAAAGAATGACACTGAGTTATAACACAAGACACAAGCAAGAGCATTGAGTTGTGATGTGCCATTTCAAAGGACAATAAATAATGTACACTTCTAAGTATTTCACCAACACCACCTGATTAAGGCATAAATTATTTGATTCAACAACCAGTTTTGTCTGTGCATAGCCTATTGTAAAACATTAGTATTGTTTAGGGCAATTGATAGTCAAACAAACACGAATTTACATTACACGAATAAATCATTTTTTATGAAAATGCCGCGGCACTTCGCACATAACTAATACCCGAGCTACGTATAATGTATAACTTGTCTCGTGTGACACATCAACGTTACGTACAAATACGTTCAATCGGTTTAATCAGGGGACACAGTGTTGAGCAGAGATTCTCCTCCTGCAAATGTTTTCAAGTCTATTCAACCGTGACAGCTTAGAGATATCAGGCGTAATCTGTGAGTGAGCGCGCATCCGTGCGCGGGCACAGTTTTCAGCACCAAGGACAGCGTCTTTCCCAAAGCATCAGGTCACTCGGACCGGAGGCGGACGTGAAAGACATCGACCGCAGCTCAATCACGGCAAGAACAGATGAAGTGACATTTTAAATACTTACTACACAAGTGATTTTTGCACGTTCTCCTGGGACACAGAGAAGCAGAGAGAAAAGCTGTTAGACGACTATCAACAGGAGCTGGCATCATTTTCTAGAAAGGGTGTTGACGTGGTTTTCGTGAAAATAAACGGATTTTGTGGACAGTGCACACAGAGTGAATGAATCAAGCTCATTCCTCAGCAGAGTAGATTGAGGTAATTACATTCCAGTGCTACTGGAGAGGACGCAGTGAGAGGGGATCTGTCTCATCAACGGACATCGACACGCATCCTCCAAAGGGCGCTCAGCTTGACTCCCCTGCGATCCAGGGCAAAATGCGTCTGGTTCTCTTTGCCTTCCTCATCTCGTGCTCCTGTGCGAGAGGAGGGTGCGAACCGAAGACCGTAAATATCGGCGCTGTCCTGAGCCAGAAGAGATATGAACAAGTGTTTAAGGACGCCGTCACCCAAGCCAATAATGTGTACGGCAAAGATAAGTTTAAGATGAACGCGATTTCAGTCACTCATAAGCCAAATGCTATCCAGATGGCACTGTCCGTTTGTGAGGACCTCATCTCCAACCAGGTAACACTCGCAAACCATAACTAAGAAATTCAGGAGTTTGCTTAAAAGACACACTTGTTCACAACTTGTGAACAACAAGTCTATCTATCTATTCACATCTATCTATTCACATCTATCTGTCTATCTATCTATCTATCTATCTATCTATCTATCTATCTATCTATCTATCTATCTATCTATCTGTCTGTCTATCTATAAAAATATATAGCAATAATAGTTAATCATAACAGCAATTATTATTATTAGTTTAAAACAATAACTACCGTTTCTGATGGCTGCCTGCTACAAAATAAAACAAAAATATTGTTCCTGTACCGAAGACTGAAACGAACGTTTAAGTTTTATTTATTAATTTACATCTTGACAAAATCCACACAAAAAAACGGCTGAACGTGCATTCATAAATAACAGCAATTGTCAAACAAATATTTAAAGACTGCACTTTTGTATTTTGTTTACGTTGTTGGGCATTAAAACACTTTGTACAAACGAAAACATTCAACAGGATCCGGGGGTGGGGGGGCCATTTTGACCTTACCGATGAGTAAGCATTCGCATCCTCGAATTGCCTGTTGGAAGGGCGGTGAGGTTGTAACGCTGTGCTCTAAGGTTATATGAACTGAGCCTGAAATATTTGACGTTGTATATATGGCAGTCTGTAATTCATGTGGCGTCAAGTAAATACAAATCACACCGGAAGGGAAACCGATCATGGCAACATCACTGACCTCTGTGCAAAGCGCCATGGCACCACTGGGCCACTTTGTCTATTGAATGAAAAACGTAAAACGAGGCCAACATGGCGCCCCAAAGATAACAGCTGCTTTGTTCTAGCGAGGAACGCTGTAGCAGAATATTACACAGCGATGGAGGGAGAGATTATAGATTTTAATGGTGTAACACGGATTACCATCCAAGTTGTGTCACACCCACCAAACATACACTGACACAGTGGCATTCGTTGGCATGGAATCCTGCAAATTGTTGGTGCTGGATAGACGCGTTTGACAGTAGATATTGTAGAATAATAGAATTATACAACAGAATAACTGCGGAAAATATTTCCTGTTGTTATGAAGTTTTAAAAATGCAATAATAATATACAGATGAAAACAATCTTGTTTGTTTTATTAAATTACTCATGAAAACAACACCTATAAATCAAAGGTGGACTTTTATATGTGACAAAATCAAATCGACAGTTTTTCAAAGATTTCTCTCCTCATTAAGATTCTGAATGTCCTCAGGTTTACGCAATCTTGGTGAGCCACCCACCCCAGTCCAATGACCACCTGACCCCCACTCCGGTGTCCTACACAGCAGGTTTTTACCGTATCCCTGTGGTGGGCCTCACCACCCGCATGTCCATCTATTCGGATAAGGTGAGTGTGGGCTGGTACCAGCAGCTGACATGGCACTACATCCCAGTATGTTTGTTCTGCCTACGTTCTACTTCCCCCACCACAGATGATATCTGTCCTTCTCATTTATTACCTTTTAAATTGCGCATGTCACAGAGTTTTTAAGCATAAAAACCCTTTTTGAAAGATTCAGACAAGCAAAGCCCTTGTGTAGTTATAACTGAATGAATTAGCCCATGATGGTTTTCTGCGTCTCCATTTGGACTAAATTATGGGATATAAATTTACTCATTTTCAATTCTAATCTGGTCCTTCCACAGACTTTTAATTAAAAACCGTCAGGAATGCGCTGCGTCACGATCACGATGGATTCTTCTAAATTCCCACAGATGTAACATTTACTTAAAATCTTTCCCTTATGGTATTTTGGCACACTGAGGAGTGATGTCTGGATGCGTCTCTAAATTAATTACAGTTAAAGTGATTAAATTCTAATGAACTAAAATTGCTTCAGGCCTTTGTGTAGCCTCTCGAGAGACACTGGTTCTTTTTCTGCACACGTCTTTTTAGAGCATCCACCTCTCCTTCCTGCGCACGGTACCGCCTTACTCTCACCAAGCCCAGGTGTGGTTCGACATGATGCGCGAGTTCCAGTGGAATCACATCATTCTGATTGTGAGCGACGACCACGAGGGGCGAGCCGCACAGAAAAG
>JAZGTI010012348.1:0-15816 GCA_036877585.1 Botia kubotai
CACAACACAGATATTAGTGAATTATCTGTGGAACACAACAGCAGATATTAGTGAATTATCTGTGGAGCACAACACAGATATTAGTGAATTATCTGCGGAACACAACACAGATATTAGTGAATTATCTGTGGAGCACAACACAGATATTAGTGAATTATCTGTGGAACACAACAGCAGATATTAGTGAATTATCTGTGGAGCACAACACAGATATTAGTGAATTATCTGTGGAGCACAACACAGATATTAGTGAATTATCTGTGGAACACAACACAGATATTACACAGATATTAGACAGGTAGTTGCTGGCTGAAACATTCAGTGCCTATTCACTTTGATTGCATAATAAAACTTCAACATTTGTTACATATTTTCCTGTGTTTCATGGCAGCTCATGTTGTTTGTCTCTTAACTCATTTGTAGGTGAATCTTGTATTGAGGGGCAGTCTAATGCTGTTTTGATCGACTCCATCCACATTATCAATGCACTCTCAGTCCAGCTCCTATTGGTCGAGGAGCTTCGTGGGTCCAACGACGCCTCTTCTGATTGGCTGAAAAGATGGGAAGAGGGAGGGGGACATTGATTTATCAGTGGTATTAGGGGATCAATTAATCCCTGTTGTGTGTGCCAGCACAGATAGAAAGCCGTGTCTTATTGCTCGTGGCTTGTTTCTGTGTGACAAAGATAAAAAAATCCATCACGTCCCGCAGGCAAAACACAAACACCATTCAAACACTCGTCCAAATACAACGGCATGTAAAGATCAACAGAAACTGTAGTGAAGGAGAGCAGACAGACAGACAGACAGACAGACAGACACAGACAGACAGACACAGACAGAACTGTGAGAGTGGGCTCGTGGGGTGTGATTTCTACTTTTCAGTTTAAATAAGGACTGGTGCTGGATAAGAGCCATTGATGGAGGAATCAGACAGGCCTGTCTGTGGAGCACAAGAGCTGACTGCAGGAGGTGAGTGCACAGATCAATATACAGTCCATACACTCAACACTGCTGCGCACACACACACTGTGGGCTGTCAGCGTGTGTGTGTGTGGAACTATCACTGCTGATGTTTTTGAGACGGGTGGAAGGACAGGTTTGAGGTCCAACACGTGGAAAGATCTCTTTGAAAAGAGCGTTAAGACTGCAGGTGGAATTTGGCTTCTTCTCATCCACTCTTTCTTCTCCTCTGGGTCACTCTCTCTCACTCTCACAGAAATTGATCGAGTATGTCTTTTCAATCCATCTCTCGTTCGCCTGTCGCCTAGCAACCGGCGCTGTGAAGGCTGGGGAGGTTCTCTCGCTCACTGTTGTGTTGTAAGCAGGTGCACGCGTGAGATATTACAGACTCGCTGCTGGTCCACCACACATGAACGATCTGCAGCACATGCAGCGTGTGCACTCTGCAGCACATGCAGCGTGTTCACTCTGCAGCACATGCATCACAGCTTAATGCTACTTATTATTACTATGTGTAATATATATTAAATTCATATATATTATATTAGCACCGCAAAACACCTACATGTTCATTTTCAACAAGAGTTGAAATTTTGTAAGACTAGTTTAGGTTTAGTAAAACTAGTCTGGAGCTAGTTTAGGGTGAGGTTTTATGATCCAATATTTTAAACGCAGTTATTTCAACAGTTAATTAGACTTTCTTGTCTTAAGAAGTCAACATTAAACATAAATCACTTAGAAAGCAATCAGAATAAATAATAATAAGAAGAATATTCATTTATTATATTGATAAATAATATTGCTGTGGTTACTGCAGTGCAAATAATGCTACAGTTTATAGTTTATAGTTCACTACTAAAACTGAATGACTAATGATCGTTTTCAGGTCATTTATTAATAATAATAATAACTTTGAGACGGACTCTGTGTGATCAGCCAGTAGAACAGAATGAAAATATTACTATATTATGTCATATAATGTACAATATAATATTTGATATTATATTATATTATATAGTATATTATATAATATATACACTGTACTGACAAACACAAATAAAGTATCTTTCAGTTATTTCAGAGTGAACTAAACGAGTTGATTAATTTAATGACTGAAAATAAAATAAAATAAAATTTAAATAAAATGATAAATATTACAACAGTCGTCAATGTAAAGATACAAGTTAAAAGTCATGCACGCAACAGGCCACACACGATGCTTTGAGATTTGTGTTGAAAAACTCAGAAAGTGACATCTGTCCGCAGGCTGCAATAATCGATATAATCGATTATATTTGATTGATGACGCTGTCCGTTCGTTAGAGTGAAAGCAGAGCGTGTTCTGAAATGTTTATTAATCTTCTGCAGGTTCATAACATGACACAGCTTCTCACAATAAGAGACATTAGATTTCAGAATGAGTATTTAAATCAGAAACAGCAGGAAAAAACAGGCAAAGTGAATATTAACATTTCTGTCATAGTACAAATGACCACAAAATACACAAAAGATCTCAAATCTGATATTACACAACGGAAAAAATCCAACAAGAATAGAATTTTCTATTCATAAACATTAAACCTAAAAAACAAAGATTTATTCCATGGCAAATATTCATAAATATCTATTTAATTTCTGACATTTATAAAACAATGAAAGTGATTGATCGCACATTTCTGAGATTGAATGTTGACGCACTCGTTTCCTGAGGAGGTTTTCATGTTTTTAAGCGCCGCTGGTTTAATGATGAAGATCTTTCTGAAGAAAAGCTTCACACAGATCTTTACTGCCATACTAATCGATCAGAATGCGGATACATCGATCAGAGAGCAGAGCAATCGATCACACGCTCTCTATCGCGGACATTTTACACACACACACACACACACACACACACAGACAGACACACTACACACCGCCCTCATTCTTCTGAAATACACAAGACTGCATCAGAGATAAATATTTCAATATTTCAACACTTTACACAGCACGTTTATATCGTAACACATTCTGGATAAATCTTTCTGAAGGGATCTATAATCTCATATCGTTTGAAATAAAGATGTTCTGCTGTTCAGTAATCTTTGAGGCTGGAGTTTTATCCGTTATTGAATATAAACTGTTAAATAACTACATGATTTTCCCGTGACTAAATAATGCATCCAGGTAACTGCAGGTTAAAATGACACGTGCAGTTCCTGATGGATAGAAAGCGCGTCAGCAGAAACAACACAAAATAACTCTCTTCAGCATCAGTACATCGCTTGTGTCACACGTTAACACTACAGGTGTCGCTACAAGTGTTTAAACGAGTAAATCCCGTCACCCTTTATTGCCTAACCGAGGACTCAATGAATGTCCAGTCACGGCAGCGGGCAGTTTAACGAGTTTAACTTCTGCCAATACAGTGACTGGTTTCTCTGTCACACTTTAACACTGTACAAAAACAACACGTTACCATCCTGGTTATACACACGAACATTAAATACATTCACTTTAGAACTGAATTACAAAATTAAAACTATGACGCAAAATAAAAACTATGACGCAACTGAAAAAATAATTATGGAGAACAACACAGGAAAACGAGGTTTAACGAAAGCTTATCAATAAAAAAACAGCAAAGCTTTGTTAAAAGTGAAATACGTGTGTTTGTTTTTTAACAGTGTATTTTTATTTTGGTACTTCAGAAAAATTCGTTTCTAGAAAAATATCGACAGGTTATTGGCTATTAATTATTGGCCTGTTTCATGTAAAACACTGATTATTAATGGTTATCGTCCAGCAGGTTTTTCAGTCATTAGTTTTGTGTGTATGTGACTATAACGTGAGACTCGTGGACACAGTTATTGTGCTCTCACCCTCTCAGAAATATTGTCTATGTGGTCTCGCTTCTGAATATCGACAGATTTAAATCATGTGGACGAACCCTGTGCTGCGGGCGGCATGAAATATTAAATATTCCAGCGAAAATAAAATCACAAATCTGCTCCCTCATCATTTATACAGCAAATTAAATATTACATTTTAAGCCTCTATATATTATTCACAAAATCCAAAAACTAATTTTGAAATAATCGTAAGGCACAAACTTTCTCTTTTAAAGTATTTAAATTCTGCTGGTCGTATTTAAAATATTCAGAAAATCACCGCACAACAAAGCGCGCAGAATTGCGCGTGTATTCAATATGAGAATACATTTTAATTCCTGAAAATGCCACCAAAATCATTGATAATTGAATTGTTACGTGAAAAATACTGTACTGAACTTCTGAAAATATTTTACCCACTATTCTCACTCTAACAATGTGTACGACACGATTCTAATCACTTAAGATAAGCGTTATTATTTATTATGTATTCTCCTTTATTTTTGCGCAACGAATAATTGTCTGCATTCAAATGCGTGTTTTGTGAATGTATTTTTCTTCACAGAAATGTACGCGGGCTGTTTCTCCTCAAAGCGAACCGCAGAGCTGACAGAGTTCATCTCTACATTAAAGCGCATTTATTATCCTGTCATTGCAGAGCAGATCTCTAAATAGGAAGGAACGAATCAATGCAAATAATCAATTGTGGTTGTGTTCGGATATATGAAGCAGAAACATCTGAAACAACACTATCCTGCCACAAAGCTCTGAGTGCATTCCGACGTGTGTGATTCATTTCAAACAACAGATCTATTCATAACATCGAGATTTGTGCTTACAGTTACAGTTACACAGCTGCTTGACAAATACAGACACGAATTAAACTGACCCGTGACGTGCGTCCGGCGGGCCTGATTTACTTTCAATAAATTACCTCAAAGCGGTTTCATAAATTTGGCTTAAGGGTGCGTTAACGTTTTCTTCTGTTTAGCTTTATGCCATTTGTTTACTGACAGCAAATAGTAAAATAAATGATTGGGTTTATAATCGTGATAAACCGGATTTATCTTTTGCAAGCTCAATCTTAAAGAAAACAAACATATTGCATGTATTACCCATCACATATAGAATGATCAATTTATTGATCGATGACTGAATAAATTTATAATGGTCGTGAAATGATCACCTGAAAAAGACAAGCACAGATCAAGTTAAAACAGCAACGAGTATCGACTGACGGTAAACTATTAATTAAAGAAGCAAACACTATCGCTTTTATGATTCACACGACTGGTAATTAAAAGGTTAAATATTTCAATTATTTACAGTATCCTGGGGCTATAATTTAAGGAGCAACTTAACAAATACACGTGATAAATTGTGTCTTCTGTGCACACAAGCATCAGAAAAATACATCGAAATATCTGTGTCACATGAAGGTTCGGCCTATATTTATTTAAGAGATTATAAAAGTTAGCTAAACGTTGGATTCGTTTTTTACGTCAGGGCCTGTTTTACATTTCATATCCAAACTTTATGCAAATAGCGATGGCGTTAATTAAATCATATATGAAGTCACAACTCTACAGTGCAGATGTCTCTTTCTGTTAGATAATCAAACGGTGTTGAAGGTTTAACGAGACTATATATGATGTGATCAATCGAGCGACCTCAAAAGGAATCTGACTATCTTATCTAGTTGGGAATCCATTAATATTTAACTAAGTTAGGTAACTTTATCCAGAGAAAGCGTTAAATAACATCCATAAAGGAATGGCCAATAATTCACAACCAGCCTCAAACGCAGCACTGCCGGACACACAAAACAAGCGATGGGTCTGTCCTCTGGTGACGTCAAACCCTTACAGTCCGCTCTGTACAGCGTGCGCGCGCACTGGCACCCTCACCTCTTAATATAATGCGCGGTCACGAGGCAGAGACTCTCACTCGCTCGCGTCTGCTGTCAGTCAGTGAGAGGCGTGCAGAGGCGACAGAGGCGAGCGTTGACAGCGGGCGAGCATGTGAAACCCTGGACTAACAGTGAAGATCGAGTCAATGGCGCGCAGCTCTGAGATCGTTTGAAATCTCTTGGAAGGGGGAGTGTGAGAGAGAGTGAGAGAGAGAGAGAGAGAGAGAGAGAGAGAGAGAGAGAGAGAGAGAGAGAGAGAAGGAAAACAGTGTCTTTCAACAATGGAACTTACGATGGAAAACATTGGAAATCTCCACGGCGTGTCACACTCGCATCAAACGGGGGACTTCATGAGCTCTGCTCACGCGCGACAGTCGGCGACGCACAGGAACTTGGTGTCGCCGAACGGGAGGTCGGCGATGGTGTCCAGCATGGCCTCGATACTGGACGGGGAGTATCGCACGGACCATTCGCTGTCCGGTTCTTTCCATCCTGCCATGACCATGTCGTGCGATTCCAGCATGAGTCTGAGCAGCACCTACACCACACTGACGCCGCTGCAGCACCACCTGCCCCCCATATCCAACGTCTCGGAGAAATTTCACCACCACCCGCATCCGCACGCGCACCATCACCCCGCGCACCAGCGCCTGAGCGCCGGGAACGTCAGCGGCAGCTTCACGCTGATGCGGGATGACCGAGGCCTCGCGTCCATGAGCAATCTATACGGTCACTACTCCAAAGACCTGTCCGGGATGGGGCAGTCGTTATCCCCTCTCTCCAACGGCCTGGGGTCTTTGCACAACACTCAACAGACTCTGGGCGCTTACGGTCCCGGCGCGCACCTGGGGAACGACAAGATGATCTCCACCGGAGGCTTCGAGTCTCACGCCGCGATGCTCGGCAGGGGCGAAGAGCACCTGACGCGGGGTTTAGGGGGACCCGGGCCGGACATCATGTCTTCTCTCAACGCCATCCACCATCATCACCACAGCCACACGCACGCTCAGGCGAACGGCTCGGTGCTCTCAGAGCGCGACAGGCAGGCAGCAGGAGGCGGCGGGCCGGGGGGCGGGTCGGGCCAGGTGGAGGAGATCAACACCAAAGAGGTGGCACAGCGGATAACCGCGGAGTTAAAGCGATACAGCATTCCACAAGCGATCTTTGCCCAGAGGATCTTGTGTCGATCTCAAGGAACTCTCTCGGATCTGCTGCGGAACCCCAAACCGTGGAGTAAACTCAAGTCGGGTCGAGAGACGTTCAGGAGAATGTTGAAGTGGCTGCAGGAACCAGAGTTCCAGCGCATGTCAGCCCTGAGACTGGCAGGTGAGTGACTGAAGCCGCCTCGAGTCATTTTACAGCCCAAGAGGAAATGATTCCTCATCAATATGAGACACACGGGTGATATAGACCCAGAGGCGCGGGCCGAGTCAATCAAAACATCGATATCATCTTAAACACACAGACCAGAGCGCACAAACAGCCCTGAAGAGGTGCCTCTCCGTGAGTGTGTCAGCGCTTAGAGAAACAGAAGTTACTGCTATTCGAAAACATTAACTCATTCAGATGATGGACTATAATACATTACACTTCCAGAAGAGAGATCAATTAAAACGTATCATTAAATTAACCTGAACGAATAATCTCTACTGATTTTATTGGGCTAAAACAGCTAATGGGTATATGATAACTGAGGTGACGTCACTTGGCTAAGTATTTTAACTACACACAAAATGCATCGTTTGTTGCCTACATCGACAACCTGTTTTTATAGACCCTTGAGAAGGTCTAAGAAGTCTATAAATGAAGGATCTATGAATGAAGGGTCGGGAAAGTTCGCGCTCACCTTTATTCCAGAATGATTTCAGTTCTTATTCAAAAATATGTACAAAAACAACAATAAACATTAGTTCGGTTCTAATCTAATGAGCTGTTCATCAGCACTTCGTTTCAGTAATGTTCCTCTTAATCTAAACGGAGAACCCATGCAGATGTAATCTCGACTTTATAAATCTGATCATGAAGTGTAAATATGCAGTGATTGGTTAAACTGCTTTGATAAGGGTTACACACACACTCGTTGTGGATTTAATTAAGCGCCATATTTGTGTTCCGGTCAATGGTCAGCTGAAAAGCACTCAACGCAATGATCATTGTTGCGCATTTCCAGCGGTTCTGATAAATAAAGATTTAAACGCGGTTCAATTGTTTTCTTAAGGGCCGGTGCTGTTAAAGCTAATTAGACATCAGGATTTTTATTTCTTCCACACACTATTAATGAGAACTTTTCCTGAATGAGAGAAGTGAAGAATTATTTACTGTTACAGGCTAACTTCTGTTTTTTAGATCAATACATGGCCTAACAGTTCACAACTCTGTGTTTATATTACGCTGAATTAAATATAATTAATGTACTGCAACAAGATCAATGTCGTGGAACACGTGAACTGTTTTAGTATGGCGTATTTATATTTAAATATATGTGACGACAATATCTTCTTTAAAGATGCGAGCAGTCATACTTCTATAGACGTTTATATTTTATACACATTTACGATTTTCCAGCGCATATACAGACCGCCCGGTCACGTGTACGATCTGCAGTCCATCGAGTAAATAATGACTATAATATGCAAATGACACGTGTTATGGTTTACTCTGTGCATTTAAAGGAGTCATTAATGTTGTGTTTCAGAGAGAGTTCGGCAATACAATCGATCAATTCAAATCACTATTACAAATTCATTACAGTCACACAGATCAATGACGTGGCACAGACTGGCTAATGTGAAATGCGCCCGGGTCTGTCTGTATTATTCCTCTGTAGCGCGGAACCGCTTTGCGACAGTGCGGGTCAGCTCATGGCACTTTTAAAACTACAATAATAAGACACAATTTGCGATTATTTCTTATGATTTTATAGCTCACGTGAGAACAATTCCGACGAGTTCAAAACAGTCAGTTTTAATACAGAATAAATAATGAATGAAATGATATTAACAAAACAACATGTGGCGGCCTGCATCTGCAGGTAAAGCGCTATTCTGAAAGAATGCAATCCTCATATAACGCGGGCAGTACAATGAGAGAGACGTTTAAAGATTACATTAACAATGAGTAACAATTTACCTCAGCATCTGTGCTGTATTCCACACTCCATCTTAATGGATTTGCTCCAATCAATATAGCGATCGATAGAGATGACCAGAACATCTATCAGTTCTACCGGCTTCACCTTCACATTCACCCACCTGCGTGAAAAACAAACAGTCAAACTTATAAAGTTAAGAATCAATCTGTCATGAACTGAGCGCAATATTTTAATATCATTTGTCCCCTGATCTTTTATAAGTGTCTGTTCGCTCTTCCGTCAACATCCTCAAAATGACTTCCAGTCTCGCCCCCAGGTTCCAGTCCCGAGGATGGGCGCCATTGATTTAGGATTAGTGAATCCAGGCGTTTTCAGAAAGACAGGGTTTGGTAGTCTGAGAAAATAATCGATGCTGCCTTTAATAATTGATATACCCCCGAACAGAAAATAAAGACGCGGTCACCTGTTTGGTAAACAAATATACGAGACGCTTTTTTCCATTTGATTATCTTCGTCACGAGCAAAATCCCCAGACATGTCTGATCTTTACGCTTTCGCATACATCCTTATGTCTGTCTAACACATCAGCCCATCTGTATTGATTTTCATCGCTCGATTTTCTATTTCAGTAGCTTGAGTTGTAAACCCACTTTCAGACTTTTTCCATCTGCACTACTGCCTCATTCAGAGGTCATGTAAACATAACCGAGGCTTCTATAATACCGCATTTAATTATACAAAACAGTCTGGCAGTTTTTAATAATTACATTTTAATTTACGAGGCTGTTGTTAGAGACGTATTGTTGGTGTAACTGTCAGTGTCGATGTGGTAGATCGACATAACGCCTGATAATCTTTTGTTTTACTGCTGTACAGTAAAGAAAATCGCAAAATCCTGTCGGCCAAGAAGTCACTCATTCATAAAGCAGCGTGTCTCCTCTTGTGTTTAGATTAATTGGTGACAAAGTGGCCGATATAAGCGCCATCTTAACATCTGCTACGTTTCTTCATAATTCCTGCAGTACAGGCTGAGATGTTCCTGATCAATCTCAGCGCTCGCTGAAACAGATCGATAGGAGTGACCTTTAAATCAGATTGCTAAGAGACGATCTGGGAGGAGGGCATCAACGGGTTAAACTGCGTCACCACTAAATTCTACCCAGAGCGAATTTCATCATTAAATCAGAAGTGATATTATATCACAATATCAGTCTGAGTCCAGGCGCAAAGCATTCGTGCGTGGAGTGCATTTATTCTGTCTTACTGACCTTATTACAGTAACAGAGAGCCTCTACCATACACACGAATATCAGCGCCATCTTGTATTTGCAACGCAATATAAAGCAGTGATTGAATGTCTTGTGTTCTGCATTTAGAGTTTGTCGTGTGACGTAATTCGTGATAGTTCAGTAATGACACAAACAAACAAAAATAAAACAGGTTTTAACATAAAATGTTGAATGTTGTGAAGACATTAACGGGGTGTTGGGTGCCTTGACTCTTAGACTTGTTAAACTCACTTTACCTGCAGGTCAAGCTGACTAGTCTTTACAGCCAAACTCACACCTGTGACCCTCTGACAGACTCCTAAACTACTGTTGTTAGACCACTTAGTGACTGACGTCACGATGACAGTGCTGTTATGACCTTGTCAACAATAACTCTAAATGAAATCGTTTTTTAAGAAACGTTTAAGAAGCTGCTAAACCTATAATGTTTCAATCACCTGCTTAAACAATCTATAGCCCACAGATCTGCTGCTGTACCGCCACAATCCTCTAGCTAACTCAGCAGAATGACCTGCTGTCATAACTGCGACCATTTGATCAAACCCGCAGACATTCAATACATCAAATCTAAGAGAAAGATCAAACCAGCCCGGGATAAGTCCGGAGAAACTGGTATTTCAGCAGCGGATCGCTTTAACGCGCTCGTTGAGTCGTTTAACCACTCGTGAGAGCTGGAAATGAAATGTTTGGGCCTACAACACAATCTCTGTCAAGGATGCACTGATGATTAATAGGAACTACGTAGATCCGTGCAGAATGCAAAACACAGCCGTTTGAATGGAGTGATAACAATACATAACACAAGGCCAACCTCATGACATACTGACTTTATAACCGCTGTTGACTGGTCCTCTCTGGGAGTCCCTCCGCTCCTGATCTCATGCAGCTCTGCCGCCCTCCGCGCATTGATCCGGGCAGACTGGCGGCTGAGCGGCGCGTCCCCCGCTCGATCTCTCCACTCGTCCGGTCCTCCACCTGAAACCCAGAGCACACTCGTACCTGCAGCTTTGACGACACACCGTTCATTTATTTATTTATACGCCTTCAAGCGAAGACAAATGTACCACTGAAATACTGTATTGTGCGTTATCAATCATTTGTCTTACGGCAACGATTGTTTTCATATACTTATATAATATATAAGACATAGAATGATAGGAAAACGGACTCTATACTGCTATAATCATAATAATATATGATAATACATATATAAATATATATAATACGTTTGTTTTTGGTAACATCACCTCACCAAAGCGTTTTATCATGACTAATAATTTGCAATAATTTCTGAGTTTCAATAACCTTTACTTGACTGTCTGGGATGTTATTTCATTACCTGCACATTAAAATATTGATCTTTCCTTATTACATTACACGAAATGTAGTCCAGTACTTAGAGACAGGAGCCCGGAGCATAACCTGATTCAGGAGAACCGCTTCACCAATTAACAGCACATCACTGTCCGAAGCGATTATTTCAAATAACAGAGATACATGTGAACCAATCTCTGTTCTCCTCGATATGTGTCATCTCGCCCTGTGGTCAGCTTACTTTTAACTACTAATTCCGATTCGCCATTTTAATCTATAGATATATATTGATTATTTGAAATTGTTCGAAATCATCGTTTTCAAACATAATGTTTCACTCATGATTCAGAATCGCACCGAGTTCTGGTTCGTCATTTCCTCAGTTTCTGAGGAAGTTTCTGCCTCATTACCAGAACAATTTTCATTAGGCGAAATGTTTTTTTAGAAAGAAATTGATCATATTTATCGAGCGCTATTGAACAGCTCGCGTCTACCCTCCGTCCTTGGTGTTGCAAATCACAAACCCAGTTACAAGAGAACAGATGCAAAAAAAATAATGTTTTTTCTCGTTCTTTACAAATAAACAACTGTGTATACATACAAGAGTAAAAGAGTTTTACAGCCTTATAGCCATTATTTAAATATTTAAAGAGACCGTATATTGGTACGTACATACAGACAAAGGGTTTGCCAGCGTATTATAATTAATTATGAATATTTGTTATGGATACATTTTATCCTAGGCTATTGTTTTGAGCGTGTACAGCTGGTTGTTTTAAGGCTCATGCAATCGTTTATTTACAACTGAAGAAAGGAATATTTCTGTATAATTTGTGAAGTTGATTAAACGTGTTATTTTCGCTTCAACACAGCATCTTTGCATTACTCAGTGTGTGTATATGTGTGTTCTTTCTGCTCACTGTAGCTCTGAAGTCTGCAGTCATCGATTTTTTTCTTTTTCACGCTGAGCTTGGTTCAGGAATCAGGCCCCATTCCAACCGATCGATCAGTATTGATCACAAAATCTGATGCCTGTAAACCGTTTACACCAGAGAACAGCGGCACCTGCTGGTAGAACAGATTACAACACACACATCTAATACCATAAATGCGTCATGTTTATCAGTCATACAACACAGACGACCCATTAGAAAACGTCACTTCAGACGAGCGCCCCAGACGCTTTCATGAGATTTATGTAATGATATACGAAAACAATAATAATGTGTATAAGCACATTAAGGGATGGTAGGCGTCAGGTGTACCGCGCATGCGTGTGCAGCAGTCAGCAGACGCCTGCAGTAAACACACTGGACTGCGAGAGGTGATGTGATCAATGAGACACAGTGTGATCACATACACGACATCACAGTTCATACACAGACGAGCTGCTTTCACTGGTGTAGACTAATGAGAGGAACAGAGATTAAACATGATACTCTAACAACCACAAACCTGTTACAGAACACAATAATATAAAAAAATAACAATAGTAAATCTGAGTTTTCTACAGTGTGCACGTTAGGTGACATGTATAACAAAAGCAGGTGCCAAAAACAAATAACAGCACAAAATGATTTGTGCTTGTGAGTTATACATGAGCCCCTCATATTGTAGTGTAATACTCAGAGAGTTTAGAGCCCTGCAGTGTACAGTCTGACTATCTTCTGTGTGCTGCCAGGACAGAAACACTCAGGGAGGAGTTGAGTTTAAAATACTCGCCCTCTCTCAGGTCTGTGCCCTCCAGTGGCCTCTGTTTGAAGACCTGCTGGAGGGGCCTTCAGACAGAAATCTCTGTGGACAACCTCACACACACACACACACACACACACACACACACACACAGTAACATAGGATGAGTCAATACCCCCTTGTGCACTCTCTCTCTCTCTCTCTCACACACACACACACACTTTTCTGTGAGCCCAAACTGCATTAATATTGAATCAAACAGCAGTGTCTCAAACGAGCAGTCTGAGGCACTCAGCACTGCCTGCTGTCTGCTCTCTTTTAAAGGATGATTCTGACCTCCAGGGAGATACAATGGATTTGTCTTAAATCATTATTAAAATCCACAGGCAAACATCAGAGGGAAGATGTCTGCTCCCTGCTTACGTTTCTCATTTGTGGAATTTCTCTGACACGGGTCATTTCAGCATGTAAACATGAGGCTAATGTATTCCTCTCTTCTTACAGCCTGCAAGCGTAAAGAACAGGAGCAGCACAGAGAACGAAACGTAGCGCCCAAGAAGCAGCGGCTGGTGTTCACTGACCTGCAGCGCCGCACGCTCGTCGCCATTTTCAAGGAGAACAAGCGTCCCTCAAAGGAGATGCAGGTGACCATCTCACAGCAGCTGGGCCTGGAACTCAGCACCGTCAGCAACTTCTTCATGAACGCCCGGCGACGCCGCATGGACCGCTGGCATGAGGAACATCAGCACGGCGCCGGTCCGAGTCAGCCGGGAACCTCCGCAACCACCTTCTCAAAGACTTAATCTAACCCCCCACCAACCCTCCCCTCGGGTGCCAGAGGCCGGGCGATTTTCAGTCTGATCTCATCAGTCTGATCTCATCAGTCTGATCTCATCAGTCTGATCTCATCAGTCTGATCTCATCAGTCTGATCTCATCAGTCTGATCTCATGTGCTCACCTGTCGCGTGCCAACCAATCCACCACCATCACAGACAGACACGTTTCACACACGTCACTTTTTAAGGACTGTTATGAACTGAACCAAAACTCTCCACATGGAAAAAGCAGCACAAGCACAGAAAGACTGTAACTCTGTGACCTTCTGTTCTCATGTCACACATAATCGTGCGGTCGAGGACAGACAAGCTCTTGGCAGCTGGTGGCACAGACTTCCTGTTACTCAAGTTAGGATGTTAAAGAAATTCATCATTACATTACAGACAGTCTGCTGGTCCAGAGACTCTCAGATCACATGTTACGCTATTGAGTTCTGTTCCATACACAGAAGTGAAGGTGAGATGGAACGAGATGCTTCATCAAGGACTCCAGCGACTCCATCTGCTTTATTTGCACAGATGTACACAGAGGTCTGAGCTTGACACACGAGGAGCCCAGATCATCTCAATCTACCATCAGCACATTACAGCCAAAGCATCTGTGACATGACTAGTGTATGAGTCAACAACTGCCTGCAGGTTCTGAACTGAGGCAAACTCCTGCACCGCCTCCAGCAACAGCAGCCTGTTGTGTAAAGTTTGTAACCTGTGACATTTCAACTGTATCATCACAAGAGGTCAAAGGTCAAGACAGGTTACAAAACAGCTAAACACACCGAGAGGCACATTTTAAACACATGGAAATATTTGTTACAAACACACACCGCTAACAAATCAGATGTTTTGTTTATCCTGCGATATGGACGAGGGGTAAACTCAGTCCAAAATGTTACATTAAATCTGGTGCCAATAATGTTTGCCTTAATATAAGAGTTCACACACATTCAGCCAAAGTACAACTCTCCCAAACCGGCATTTTGTGCCATAGCAACTAACAATCATCTGTAAATAAGTCAAAATCTTTTTATAAACAAAAATATAACAAAAAAAATCAATTCTTTAAAACATTTAGTTCAGCCAATCAATGACAGAAACGGCAGAAAAACAAGCTCACCATGATTCGTATCGATTTATTTTCCACTTGTTTTTCTTCATAATACTAAAAGCGGGTAATTGGTACAAAATGTTTCTATATCTTATGAAGCTATGATCTGTTGTGCATATGTAAGGCACTTTGTTGAGCGTTTGGAAAATTCATTTAAAAACTAAAAAGAGGGAGAGACTTCGTAAAAGACTGATGAGCGTCTCTGTATCGCTTGTGAACTCACACGGATGGAACATTGACAGAGATACTCTCCACAAATCCACCCACAATCCTCAAAAAACCTGCCAACATGGGTGTGACTCGAGGCACAACCTCACCTCATCTCTGTGCATGCTTCAGTGCTGCATAAACAGAGATGAGTGGACATGCTTCATACAGCTGAATTAACCCCAACCTCACTGATGCTCTGAGCATTGAGAAGATACACAGATCTGCAGGCATCTACATGTACATTAGCTGATGAAATGACCTTTTGTTTGTAGTGAGCAGCAGTGTGGCTACCTCACAGCTGAGTGGTTTGTGTGACAGCCGCTGATACCAAAGATTCTCTGTGCTGCCGGTGCTGTGCTGCTGAGGGGAGAGACACACCACACACCAGAAACCCAAGAGCAAAACCAAAGCTGTTACTCATGTAGACTAATGCATACACACTCTCACAGCGCAGTCAGACTGCACAGCACTGCATGGAGGGATGCGACTGCAATGCCGCTTGACTTGAGTGCCTTTAACACACACACACACACACAC
>JAZGTI010012349.1:0-15816 GCA_036877585.1 Botia kubotai
GCTTCTGATGCAGCTATAGAGGCCATGAACGGCCAGTACCTCTGCAACCGACCAATCACAGTGTCATATGCCTTTAAAAAGGACTCAAAGGGCGAGAGACACGGCTCAGCCGCGGAGAGACTGCTGGCCGCTCAGAATCCACTTTCACAGGCCGATCGGCCGCACCAGCTTTTCGCAGACGCCCCACCGCCTCCCTCTCTACCCACACCTGTCATGGCCGCCCTCGGAGGAATGCCAATGCCAGGTTAGTTAGACATCAGAGAAGCTTCTAGACCATTCATGCTAAGTCTGGCAACTTCTGATTTTTAAGACTGGTCAACTTTCAAAAAGACAAAATTCTTTGTCATCACCTCCTCACCCTTATGTCAAACTTGTGCCAAACTTGTGCCTTTTTCCAGCAGAACACAATAGTAATCAAAACGTTTTTATTTGGTGTTACTGTAGCTCAGATGGTAGAGCATTGTGTTAGCAGCACAAAGGTTGTGGGTTCGATTCCCAGGGAACACAGATACTGGTAAAAATGTAGAACTTGAATGCACTGTAAGTCGCTTTGGATAAAATCATAAATGTAAATATCTGTCCATACAATGAAAGTATCACGATTAGATCAGGATTTAAATCTAGATTCTCTTGGATGTGTTAGTCTAGTGTTCTAGATTGTCTATAGCATCTACTAAGTAGCTGTTGTTGTTCTTGTGTTGCAGGAATGCCGCCTCCTGGTGCGTTCCCACCTGTTCCTCCTCCTGGCTCCATGCCCCCCGGGATGCCCCCAGGGATGCCCATGCCGCATGCTCTAGGAACCCCTGCCTCACAGGCTGGGGCCACAGGACACCCACCGGGGCACCCACCCTTCCCTCCCGCTGGGATGCACCCGCCCGGTGAGTCCTGCTTCATTTCTTTGTTCTGAGAAGATGGAGCTTGTAAAACAGTTTTAAGAGAATTGATCTGTTTGGTCCAGGAATGCCGCCGATGCCCATGCCCCCATCAGGACCTCCAGGTATGGTGCCTCCGCTGTCCGGCCCACCTGGATCCACTCAACCCAGAGCTCCGCCTCCGCCTGGAATGCCCCCTCCTCCACCCATGGGTGTCCCTCCCAGAGGACCGTTCGGACCCCCAATGGGTATGTTTGTAATAAAGTGTCTGTCATATTGTAACTGTACCTTCATTTCTCTGTTAAACATTCTGTATAAACTGATAGATCCTGTTCTAAAATCCGATTGGATGAGCTCCATTCAAAGCTGTTGTAAATGGCCTGTTATACACACGCATGTGACCGCAAACCATTTCAGTTTATATAAGTGCACAAAGTCTATATGTGTACAATATCACACAAGACAATAAAACATGGTTTATGCTTTCAAACTAGGTTGCTGATTCGAGGCTCTCTGTAATTGCTTACATCTTTAATCAGTCAGCTTTAACAAATAATTGTAATGACAATGTTTTCATCTGTTTAATATTGCCGTTCTGTGACTCTTTCTCAGGCCCACCGATGCATCCGGGTATGAGGGGACCTCCACCCATGCCTCCTCCAGGTTATGGTGCTGGTCCACCCAGACCTCCACCCTTTGGCTTCCAGAGAGGACCTCCGTTACCCCCTCGTCCACCTGCACCACCCAGAGCTCCAATCCCGCCCTAAATGTGAAGAGCTTGAGATTTGTTTTTGTTGTTTTATATTTTAGGCTTTGCTTCAATCGACGCACGTCCTCCTTTGTACACAAATTTCCTAATTTTTGTTGATTGTACTTATCCAGAATCCACAAAGAATAAAGTGTTTTATTTAACAGTGTTCTTATCTTGAATTGAAAACTGCAGTTGTAATTGGACAGTCTCTGTTATAGCTCTAGACATTGTGAAGTGCAGAGTTTTGGTTTTAACTGGTATGAAATCGTGCAAGCTCTAAAAAATTAAAGCCCACAGCTTGATCATTTCAAAGTTTTTATTAAAAAATAGGTCAAGAACTTTATACAGTTAATCACATAATACATGTAGAGAGGGGACATATTTCTAGTGTCAGAATATCTATGGCTCATTTTAACTATGTTTAAAGGTTGGTAATGTCTTAGAGACATTGTACAATTTTATGGATGTTTGCATCGGTAATTCCTAAATTAGAGGCAATCGTAGTAAAACAAAATTGTGGAAATTTCTTTACATCTCCAAAATAATTACATGTCATTACAGAACAATAAAAAATAATCACAATCTTGCAATATAACGCAGATTGCAGTAGCTCAGATTATTAAGAACTTTACACATATCGGCTAAATCGATACAAAACCTCGATACTAAGCTTATTTTTCCTGCGCATGCGGGAAAGCATGACACTTATTCCATTGTTTTCAAGAGCTTTTCCAAAATCTTCAGTTTGAAAATGAAGATGAACACGTTGAGCATATTATACATAAGCGAAAACACTTCAGTTACACCAGGAATGTGAATGTTCAGTGAATGGAAACTGCATTTGTATATCTCGTGTTGGAATAGATGCTGTTTGCGGAAGCGCCTGCTGAATCTGTGAAGCAGGAAACTAACAAACAGCCACAAACTCTTCAAGAGCAAAGGCACTTGTAAATGCTCCAAAATGATTAAAGTCTGTTGACTTGAGTTTTGCCATTTAACTAGATAACATACCATTGTGCCTCATACCAACACAATCTTTCATGGATAACGTCATTTTCATTTGCATATTTGACTTCAAAAAACATCGAGACTGTTGAACAGAATCAATCATGTCAATGTTTACTTTCAGAAGTGATAAAACAGTTCGAAAATGCAGCTACAATTCTAGAGGAGTTTCAACCTGAGTGTTTCCCAGATGTCTTAACACAGTTTTCCTCTGCTGTGTGTGTCTGTGTGTGTGTGTGCATACGATGCACGTTGTGTTTGTTCCTTTTTGAACTTTTAACTGATGCAAGAAACATTAAGCAAAATACAATAACAAAGAAATTACAAAAAGGACGTAATTGCAAAAATAAAAAACAAACCGAACCAAAATGGTGCTGCTGCACTGTTTGGTTGCCTGAGCACTGAGTCCACACTCTCTGGATGTTCTCTATGAAATGACCTCAGTGTGGCCGGCTGTGGCTTCATCTAGAGTTATCTGCTCATCACAGGAATCAATCTCTTCTGATTTAATGACCACACCCCCTTCTGAAAACACCACAACTTCCTCCTCTCCCTCAGCCGTTTCCTCCTGTACGAACACAAGCTGCTCCTGACTCAGACTGGAGCTGTTGTTCTGTCCGTTAGACATGGCCTCCAGCTTCATGCGGTACTCTTCAGCTTCCTGCTCTTTACGCAGCAGCTGCTGTCGGTACGCCTGAGCTTTCCTGTTCGCCTCCTGTAACTGCAGCTGTAGCTGTTCCTGAATATCCAATCAGAACAGAGGTCATGAACACTGGTGTACATCTACACCTACATCTATTTAAAGCTGCAATCTGTAACCTTTGTCTCTCTATCGCCATCTCTGTTCAAAACATACCTGTGCAGTTATTTTCTGAATGTGAATGACAAGTTTAATTAATTAACAAACGCCGCTTTAAAAAAAACAGTCTGACAACACAACGGCTGTTTGATTTTCGTTTCTACACATTTTGTTTTTAAAACTGCGAATTTAAAACAGGCATGTTGCATTAAATAAATTTTAATTATTAGTCTGTTATAAGGTAATACGTTTCAGATAAACACAGAGGAATTGATCTGTTTTTCTGTAGTTATGGATCAATGTAGGTATTAAAACTATGGACCAATCAAAAGAACAAACACAACCTGATTGTTTTTTTAGAAAATGATACTCACCGTGTCTCCGCCCACCGGTGCATGATTGGATGAGACTTCGATTTTCCTTTTACGGGCCGGTGGTTCAGAGTTCTCTACCACTTCCTCTGCGATTTGATTGGTCGAAACTGCCAATACTGAGAGAAAATATGAGAAAACTGTAAAGAACATCCTTCATCCAAAGTACAGGAAGCACAATATGGCGGTAATATGGAAGCGACAATATTTCTGGAAATAACCGGAAATGATGCAACGATACTTATGATGGTTTCTTTTTAAAATGTATAAACTAAATAACCACGTGTTCACTGAAGCAACTGTTTCTTCTACTAGAAGAAATGCAGAAGAAAAATAAGAATACGGTTTCACCTTGTCGTCCATCCTGCATCGTGACAAAGAACGGCTGGCCGAGCCCATTGGTCTGCAGGTTGCCATGTTGATCGGTTAGTATGGTTATGACTCTCTGACCACTTTCATTCACCACTTGCTGGACACTCGAGTTTAATGCGCTAACAGCAACAGCCTCCTCTGTGTCACCTGACACGACAGGAAAGCAGCTTCATCACTCAAATGATGATGATGATGATGTTTATGATTTTTACAGTTATAAACACAACATATTATGCTTGTTAAATTTACTCTATGTAGCTAACAGTCTAGTCTTGTACCTGAGCTGGTTTTGATCAAATCGGTGAGGTTGACGACTCCCCCTTGAATATTCGGGACGCCCTGGATGATGAACTGCGGTGTGCTGTTGCCATTGGCGATGGACAGTTCCGCATTCCTGTTGACTTGATTCTGCATTCCCTCCTTAAAGAAACAGAGATCCTAACATCACCAGATTCAAAAATAAAACATTGCAATCATCTGTCAAGTTTGTGGCCAGGTCGCCGTCTGTGCACTTAAAAATAAAAGTGCTACAAAAGGTTCTTCACAGCAAAGCCATAAAAGAACCATTACTGGTTCCCCAAAGAACTCAAAGGTTCTAAAAGAAAAAATTCTTTCTTACAGTTTTATAGTCTAAAGAAATGTTTTCCACTTTTAAGAACATTTTCCTAATAGAAAAGGTTCCGCAGATGTTAAAGGTTCTTTACGGAACCATACAGCCAAAAATGGTTCTTGTATGGCATTGTGAAGCATTCTGTTTACTAGCCGTTGTGCTGTAGCAGACACACCTGTAATAGATGCATGAGTTCGGCGTGCTGTATGTCTACAGCGATATCAAAAGCAGACTTGTCAAATTTGCTGAGGGCATGAACGTCAGCACCGTGCTTGATCAATAACTGGGCGACGTCGTGATGGCCGTGTTGGGCCGCCCAGTGGAGAGCGGTCATCTTCAGCATGTCTTTGGCATTAATGTCTGCTCCACTCTAAAACATACAAAAACACAAGACTTGTCTTACATAATGGACAAACTGAGATTTGAAATATCTGATGAAACAAAATCATTCAGTCAATAAACAGGATATGACTTCAAATGGCTGGCTAGATTCTCTCACCTTTATTAGTAACTCCACAATAACCTCATGGCCTTCTGTGGCCGCCATGTGCAGTGGGGTCCTGTCCACTTTGGTTCGGGCATCTCTGCTGACGCCCGCCCTGAGCAACACCTCCGCCGTGGAGTAATGACCGTGCTGCGCCGCTAAATGCAACGGAGACGTGCCGAGCTGCACGACGGGTCACAAACAAACACACGACCGAACAGACAAATTTAAACAAACCAGCCATAAACAAACAAATATAAACAAACCATCCASTGSGACACTATGATAGCAGTGACATGCTGCTGTTATATACATTCAAACTGTGTCTTTTAAACAGAAATCCACAGAAACAGCAAGAAAAAGAGAGATTCCCCAAACTTCAGGTGACCAACCCAGTCGGTGGTGAACGGAGCGCCATTGGCCATCAGAGTCCTGACCTCATCTTCATGACCGTTGCGTGCTGCTTCTAAAAGACGCTTTCCCAGATCCACCAAAGACATCTGAACAAACATCAAGATGATGCGGAGCTCAAACTAGTTTTTCTATACATGTTGAAGCGTCGCGGTTACATTAACAACAGGTTATTACGTTGTAAAGCTTAATCCATCACTAAACACAGAGCTGTTAGGTACATTCATTTCTGAAGCCCTTACATTAATCTGTGTATCATTTACAGGGTGATCAGAAAGAATTCAAATTAATACAGAAGTCAGAACTCATTGTCAAAACAAGAACGAAACCAGTTACAATCACACAGTGACCAACTGTATAAAGTGATTATAAATAAAGAGATTATAACCAAATTATTTAGCAACAATTTGTAACTTTTCCCTTTTGTTAGCGAGTAAGTATCACAAATATTACCGATAAACACAGACTAGCCAAAGAAAATAATGCAGCTTAATATAAGAGACTGCATACACAGAAAAACACACGAACTTATGAAACCAATAACCGAATCAGAACCAAACACGTCTTTCTCATTTTAAAGCATCGGTTTCTACAGGTTTAACTTTTGTGCCATGTGCATTCAGATGCGTGCAGTGTCGATCTGATCACATTCAGTACAGCCCATCACAAACGGAGCCGTCTGAAACTCACCTCTTCAATCTGTCTGTTGGAGGTTTATCAGGTGAAATTAAAGCGCTATATAATCTTCCGGACTGTATTTCTGGACGGGCTCGATATAAACATGTCTCTGCGTTTAAAGCGCATTCGGATATGGCGGCTGCTTTAACCCCGGAAATAAAAAGTAAAGCCGTGCAGCGGTCCGCGGTCGTGTCGCAAAAACTAGTGTGCTCACTACGGAGTCTGCACACGATAACGCGGCATTATAGGCGCGTTAGACGCTATTTTTAATCCCAGACAAGACACACGCGCTCATGATGCTCGATAAAGCTGCTTAGATAGACAACATCATGTAATATTATCTACCAATATTATAATTGATGTTTTTGTGAGATTTGTATGAACTGTTTTTGAACTAATGACGTCAGTGTTGTTTTTGGTTGGTTATTGACTAGGTGTGTTTGGGAATTAAAAAAGTTTTACTACTAAATCTCACTACTGCAAGTTTAAGTTGAACAGTTAGTATTTTAAAGTTGGGTGTCAAAATTGTTGACAGTGACCTGGAAATTATAAACTTATAATTAATATATAATATTATCTATTCATATTATATTAATATATTTATAAACTTATAATTTAACTTTTTTTTATTTAGTATGGTCTGTATTCTGTCTTTTTCTGAACATGAATAAAACAACTTTCATCTGTATTTAAAGGACCGTTGCTGTTTTATAGCTACATAAATAAAAACTGGTAATGCTGATGTATTTTATTCTTCATTTAACAGCAAGCTCGCATGAATTGGCATCTGACAGGATGAGGGAAAACAGCGACAAGCTTCAGATCCGAGTTCCACATTCATTCAGTACAAATTTCAGTGAGATTCCAGCTCAAAATTTCCAAAATGATGCATTAACATTACAATTCATTTGGCAGAAAATAACTTAATGTCGATCTCTTCACAACAGATTTATATATTTTTTCATGCTTTTTACATGTGCAGTAATCTGATTTCGATAAATCGAGCAACTGGATCTCTTTTGTATTTCCTGACCAGTTGAGTTACAGAACTAACATGTCATTTGCTAAAGAAATACTAGCTGTGTCACTTTCCCTTTTGTTATTTGCAACAAATACATCACAATTCAGTAATACCCTAAACGTTTTAGCACATACAAGTCTTCACTGTTGTATTGACATAGCTCAACAAGTAAGGCATAATACAGCTAGTCAAATCTCATAATCAATTCATCCATATCAGATCAGAGGAGAGAATCATGTGACCACAGTAGCTTTAAACACAGATCTGGGCAGAAACGGATCATAGTGTTGAAGTGTCTTATAACAGCAGGTTGAAATCCAAGGTTTCGACGCTCGCGATGGGCTCCTTCCAGAAGTTGAACGTGGAGAACTTCAGTAGCTCCAGATCTTCCTCCTCATAAGCTGGAGGATTCAGGGAGCTCTTGGTTGACTTCTGCTCCTTGGACTTTGGGATAGAAATGCCAAGTTCTTCCAGCTCCGACAGGTCCAGTGATGGGATGGGCTGCCTCCAAAACAGGAAGGAGTCGAACTGGCTGCTCGTTGTGTCCAGCATTTTGATCTGTACATTAAGAAGAGATTATAGGATCAAGGAGACAAATCTCATTCTTAAAATCATTCTTAAAGTCTCGCCTTCAAATCTCAAAGACAAACATCAAATTGGAACACACGGCATTTCTTCCCTATTTAAAACCAGTTTACATTTCCATGTGCTATTTTCAGTTAACTGCTGAAACCCGAGCAATTTACATCTGCAAAACAACTTCCGTATGTGGGTCAAAGCCGAAACTGTCAACAACAATAATAATTTGACTGTAAACTGACTGTTATTGCGATTATTATTAAAAATGAATACAGTAAAATTAATAATAAAGATATCTTGTGCTATAAACGGTCAACAAAGTTAATTGTAAATGTGCTTCGTGACGTAATGATCTAATTATATTGATATAATTAGATTCAAAGAATTAAGATGTATTAACATGCATGAGAACAAAGACGCATCATCTTCTCCTTACAATGAGCAAAATCCTTCGGGAAACACACACGTATTTAATCTTTGACAGTAATGGTTATGATTCAGCGATTCTAATGAATGTAACATGTATAAGCGTGGCGTGATTTACCGCTGGTCACACAATGCAATGGCGGTATCCGCCCTATCTGTACACATGATCCGTGTAAAATGCTTTAAGCGTGACCATGACCTCCCCTGCGTGTTTTAATGTAGCATCTGACATGCACGTCTATTAAAAGAGACCCTCGCCCAAAAATACTGATGGCGCATCTCATGATGAAGCATTTCAGAGAGGCGTGAGAACATCGGCATTTTGACAGCACCAACCCTTTCAAAAGCCTTAAAGACGTTTTAATGATTTTATCCCACTAATAAGACTATACACATTTTGTTAGTCGTGACAAAACGCGTATTTGATGGCTCGCTAATCATCACTCCATATACCAAATGAAATAAGACCAATATAATGTGCATTAAAGGCAATTAAAACAACATACCCGCAGTATGTGGTCAGGCTCGTTGTCTTTGAATGACAGGCTGTTTTGCAGTAATTCAGATCTGAGGAATAACAGATGCTGGTTTGTGTTATTTGAGCGCTTCTCAGTAACCGCACCCTGCATTAATACTTCACTGTGGTGGGCGACTTGCGTTGGCCCCGCCCACTCGTACCGCTGATTTAAAGGGGCGCTTCAGTGACAGGTGCATAATTACCGTCAAGTGGGCGTGGCTTTCTATTGTTCCCCCAGAATAGCGGAAATAGCGGCTCTGTTTATAGACGCGCGCGTGTCTCTGTCATGTCTTGCCCGTACGAGGCTTCATTTTGTGCATCCAAAACCCCTGTTTGCTAAAGTGGATGCGTCTAATATGAGATTTGGGTGTTGATTGGCTGGTTTCAGTGTCAATTTAGTACCAATGAGAATACTTGTTAAAGCTTTTCTATTCATGGAGTAAATTCCCGTATATAATTTCTGTCATTTCGGTTTCAATGTAAATAATTATCGTACTTTGCAGAGGCATATTTTCAATTTTTTTAAACATTTTATAGCATCAAGGGATCTGTTGAGTTGATCTCTCAAAAACATACGGGGTATATAAAACATTAACCAGTTATGAGATGGTAAGTAGTTTGTGAAAAGATAACTATTATTTAATATTTAATACACCTATATACTGTATGCCAATTACACATAATTACAAAGCTTACAATAATTTGAACCTGATTTGATTTGATATGGTCTTCCGTACTTAAAAAAACGTTATTGACAAGATAATAAAATACCACAAAAACACACAACACAAGACAAAATGACTTACACAGTGAAGCAAAATTCAGAACAACACCGATTTCCAAGGTATGCTAATACTGTTAGTTAACTGTTTAACCGGTAAAGTTAACCTATAGGCTAAATGTGCATTTTGCACCCTGTGGTATATTGTGCCTTTAGCTAAGACGTTTTCTAGAAACCAGTTTGCTTTTTAACCTTCTTGAAAGGAACAAACATACAAAACAAGCCTATAACTGTAGCCTAAGGGTTTATATACCATTCTTGTATGATATTGTTGTAATCTAGAAGCTTTCATAATGAATAGCTCATACCTTTTATTAATGTATTTGTATTTGATGTATTTGTATATGTTTGATTATAAAGGTCATCTGGTTAACAAAAGAGCTTGTCTGTGTATTTAAAACTGATCATATACAAATGACTGTATGCATTTCTGTCCTCCCACCACCAGATGTCAGGAGATGAAAGGGAATCATTTTAACACGATACGTCTTGAAATGGCATCCAATGTGCAGCTGCGTTTTCTCCAGAATGACTTATTTCCTCAACAAAAACATAACTGTGAAAACATCAGTATATTATAAATAATATAATATATAAGCCGAATATTAGAGGTGCGCCGTGACGTCACTGCTTACGAACCACCGGCACCGGAAGTGAGACAGGCAGAAACAAGATTACGGAAAGAGTGGAGTGAGCGAGCGAGAGAGAGAGAGAGAGAGAGAGAGAGGAAGAGAGAGAGAGAGAGAGAGAGAGAGAGACACGCACGCACGTAAGCAAGCACGCCCGTGTCAGTAGGATGAGTTAGGATCTAAACCTGTGCATTTCGATCCGACAGCTCTTTCAGTTCTCCAACACTGTGTATATAAAGGATTAGAAGGAGCATTTGAGAAAGACTCGGACCTCAGGAAGCATTACTATGGTAAGTTGTTACAGCTGTAAGTAATGCTGTGTGGTCACTCTTATCAGTATTAACTGGCTTGTTTATGATTTACAGTCTGTATTGAGTTGCTGCATGTACAGATTAGCAGCTGTTGCCAAAAAACGTTATTAAAATATACAATACATGTGCTGCTTTACTTCTGACAAAAGCTCTCTTTGCAGTTTGTTGTTTAAATGACCGTTTGAACTACTCCATTGCACTTTTTATTTTGTGGTTTTTAGTGCTGGAGTTTAGCAAGTGTATTATTGTTTATGTAATGAAAAGCTGTCAGTGATTGGATTGTGTTTCGTTCTGATTTCTTTTCTCAAAGTCTTATTATCTAAATATTCTTTCTGTTTGTTTCAGAATGAAACCGGTTTTTGTAAATGATCTCATTGTCCTCCAGCTCTTCTCTGTTTAATGATTAGCTGAAAACTGCTGTTTTAATGGTTACTTCAGAAGTGCACAGTAATGTGTTGGTTCTGGCCTGCTGTGTGACCGCGAGGTGTTTGTAAACACTGACGTGTGGTGCGTGTGTGCAGAGTAACATACCCATGATTCAGCTGTTCCTGGAATTCAGCAAGTCATTAACAACAACAACAACAAGCTATTAGACCAAAGGTGTGCCCAGAAACCTCCACGCCAGCAGCTCTGCACCCCAATGATGAATGAAGAATAAAAGTTAAATTGTCAAGCTTGGGACATAAGAAGAACTGATATCATATTTCTGCCTCTTGTCTCTGGCAAAGAAGCAAGTTTTATGAGACTGCCACAGATTGTGCAAAGTGCAAAGAACTGATCCTGCAGACAGTTTTCAGTTTTAAAGTGCTAAAACTCAGGAATATAAAGTAAACATTTCTGAGGAGAATAAAAGCAAACACTCACTGCCGGGACTTTGTTATTTTATTAGAAAAAAGGTGTTTGTGAAAATTGTTTGCTGTTATAAACTAAGTTGAATTGGCCGTTAAAACACACGCTAGAAGAGGTCATGGCAGGTTGTTCTTCAGACACTGTTGATGGTGGCAAGATTTTAGACATTTCTGAGCGGCAGCAGTTAAACATAACCCAAAATGAGGACTCTGACCGCGCCAGACCACAGAGCGAGGAAATCAGCCAAAAAGAGGCAGTCTCGAGGGCTGTGGGTTCCGTTGAGCAATCCTCTGTCAAGAGTGTTTCACACCTAATGAAAGATGACATCACACCGTGTAGAGATCCTTCTACAACTAGATCTTCTCTTAAAGACGGTGTGACATCAGCTCAGTCACTCTCAGTGACCAGTGAAAGCCAAGACAAAACAGATTCTGAGATCATCGATAGCCAATCGTGCGCACCCGGCCAGTCAGAGGCCACGCCCACTTCCCCCATGGGCAGTCTAGAGTCAGAAGAGGCTAATGGTATGACACCAGATGCACCCTTGATTTCAACCGAATCTGTTCAGGGTGTCGGTTTCCAGTCGTCACCTGACAACGTCCCCTGTCAGGGGGATGAAGGGGCCACTGCTGGGGCCTCTAGGGCTCCAGAACCAGCCATGCCGGCGTATTATTTTGTCAAGTGGATAACCTGGAAAGAGAAGAAGACAGCCATCGTCACACAGAGCGAGAACGGACCCTGTCCACTGATAGCCATCATGAACATTCTGCTGATGAGGTGGAAGGTAAGACATTTCACAAGATTCAGGGGCAACTTACAAACCATGATTTTGTTCTTAAATGAGGCTTTCAGTGTAAAAGCCACTGGATCTGCATCCAAAGCTACAGACACATTTACATTTANACATTTACATTTACATTTAGGCATTTGGCAGACGCTTTTATCCAAAGCGACTTACATTGCATTATACTACACATTRATCACTATACATTGAGTATGTGCAATCCCTGGGATCGAACCCATGACCTTGGCGTTGTTAACGCCATGCTCTAACCACTGAGCTACAGGAAAGCTGTATTGCAGACACACTCATGTGCAGTATTGCGATTTCTGTCTTCTCGTAGGTTAGTTATAAAACCGTGACTCTCCTTATCTAGTCCTCTGTGTTACAGTGTAAACATGGTGTTAGTTTACTACAAGGCAATGATGACACAGAAAAAAGACGTTAGACGCATTTGATTTGTCTGTTTTGGTTCTTCAGATGAAGTTACCGCCTCAGACAGAAGTGGTGACCACAGAAGAGCTGATGGCTCACCTCGGTAAGATTTAATGCATTACAATAAAAGACAAGTGTTTTAGTGCATGAATCCTGGCATGTCTGTAAGTAAACAGCCTGTCATTACGGTTATGTACGGTTAAAAACAAGCTGTATCTAAAGCAGCTTAACAAGACAGAGGGGTGTGACCAGTGTGAATGCAGTGTTGCAGCACCACTGATAAAAACATGTTAATATCAGCAATTCTGTATTGAACTTCCCTGCCCTCAACGCAGCCTGTGTGTTAATATACAAATATACTTTAGCCAATGCTTTTACCTAAAGTGCAGTACATACTTCATACTAAACCTACTGCACAGACAATTCCCCAGAGTGCCTTGCTCGAGCACAATGATGATAATGTGCCGGGTTTGAACCTGCAACACTTTAGTTTGTTTTGTTGTCGCTGCAGGTGAGTGCGTGCTGTCCATCAAACCGCGAGAGGAGGTGGAGGGCATGGAACTGAATTTTCAGCAGGTAAACGAGTTTAACAGGCTCTGCATGGAGGTCTGGAGAATTTAATGGCTGTGTTAATCAGACCGTCTGAGTTGAAAACTTCAGAACCTTCCAGTCCACGTATAGACATTATGAGTGAATGCTGGAAATCCATGAATGAACCCTTGTGATTCCCGTGTGTGTGTGTGCGCGCGTGTGTGTGTGTTTAAAGAGGCACAATGAAAGGCTCCTTTTGTTTATACAATATCAGATCTGTGCTGTTCCTTTTAAATTGATGGTTGGAAATATGATGAGAAAGATACGGGTTGGGCAAGGCTAAATTAATCGTTAAAAACTGGTTTTGTCATAATGTTTTATGTCGCGGGTTTAGCAGGTTGAACTCAACATGCTTTAAATCAGGTCTGGTAACTTGACCCTGAAGTCACAGACCGGAAGTACAGTAAATGATCATGGTGGATTGATGTACTTCTTTAATGTAAAGATTATGTATTCTTCCTCTCTCTCTTTATAGAACATGAGTGATGCAATGGCCGTGCTGCCGAAACTGTCGACTGGTCTCGATGTTAACGTGCGTTTCACGGGCGTGTGTGATTTCGAGTACACACCGGAGTGCATCGTCTTTGACCTGCTAGACATCCCACTCTACCACGGCTGGCTTGTAGACCCGCAGGTAAGCCACTGGTTAAGTCTCTGTTTACCCAGCGAACAGGAAAACGTTCTTGCAGTAATGTTAGCAGGAATTCTTTAACATTATATATCATAAATCTAAAACGTTATTCTTAAGTTGTTAGTGGAATGTTTTAAAAACATTAAAAAATGAAAAAAAAATTTGGGTAACGTTCTTATAACCAAGCAATAACTTTAATACAGTGTCTAAAAGTCAACAGTCTAAAACTGGACATTTTGAACGTTCCTAGAACATTCAAAACAACATTATTTTGTTGTTTTTGGTACATGTTCTCACAACCTACAGTTGTTAACTGAATAGGATACATCACATACTAACATCACACAAGATACTGAATTTAGTTTACGTCTAAAGTCAGATCTTCTCTTCAGAGTCCTGAAATGGCGTCCGCTGTGGGGAAGCTCAGCTACAACCAGCTGGTTGAGAAGATTATAGAGTTCAAGCACTCGACAGACAGCAGTCGAGTCAGTGAAGGTTTGTGAGATGTTTCTAAAAGCAAAGAGATCTCCAGCTGTCCTCACATGACTATTCACGGTGATGTAACAGGAAATGACCTTAAATTTTATCAGTGTATCGTTATATAAAGAACACAGATCGTTCTGTTTAAAAAAACAACACCACTAATTCATCTTCAGGCTGATTGGTTCCTGCAACTATTCCACAGTTTTTATGTCCATTTTTTAAGAAATGAACTGTTGTTTTGTTTAATAGAAATTAAATCCTTTGAGATTTAAACGTTGCTCAAGGCTCAGATATTGTTGTTAGAGCAAAAACAGTATGTAAACATTTCAGAATGTTAATGCCTGACTGTCAGTAATACAATGACGTCATTAGCTCTTCTAATCTCAACAGGTTTGATAGCGGAGCAGTTTCTGGAGTCCACAGCGACGCAGCTGTCATATCACGGCCTGTGTGAGCTGAACACAACAGCTAAAGAGGAGGAGCTGTGCGTCTTCTTCAGAAACAACCACTTCAGCACCATGATCAAACACAAGGTGTTTACAGCCCTCCCACAACAACACTCTCCTCATAGCTCTTTAAATGTATTGTGTTTTTAGACTCCTGGTTTAGTTGGAATTATTGCAATAATGAGAGAAGATGACGCTCCACATGTGTGTAATGCGTCAGTATCTGATCGGTGATCAGCATGTTGTGCGTGTGAATTGCAGGGTCATCTTTATCTGCTGGTCACAGATCAGGGCTTCCTGCAGGAGGAGAACGTGGTTTGGGAGAGTCTTCATAATGTGGAGGGAGATGGAAATTTCTGTGACTCCGACTTCAGGTTGTGTCACGTGTCCCAGAAGGCCGCAGCAGCAGTCAGCCAGCCCACCCCAAAAACACAGCAGCAGATGCAGATCCAGCAGGTGTGATTAAACCTTTAACGTCTGATTTTTAAACAGTATTTTACCTCCTAGTTTAACTTGCCAACATCCACTGGAAGATTGACTGCAAACTGAAACTTCTGAAACCTGTGACGTAATCACTGCTAGTCCTACCAGAAACCAAACGGTAACATACCGCAGAATGATATTCAAAATTCAGAGAATCTGAAGGTCCCGCCCTACATTCTTTCCCACTGATCATCTGTTTACTCAGACACACCACATTACTGAACCCGCCCACTGAGATTGTTGTTCTATGTTGTAACATCATACATACATAGACTTCAGTGCCATAGGTTAATGAAGGGATAGTTCACCCAAACATGGAAATTATTCCGTCATTTATATATCTTATAAATCCATACAGTCAACGGGTGCTTTTGTGTTCCTTCCTCAGAGGCAAAAAAGTCATACAGGGGAAATGATGGAAGAGTTTTCATTTCTGGGTGAACTGTCACTTTAAGGATTGATTTAGTGAGCGATTAAGTGTGGTGACATCTGACTGTGTT
>JAZGTI010012350.1:0-10226 GCA_036877585.1 Botia kubotai
CACACGCGCAAACAAACAGACACGGATCACTTTACAATAAACCTTCTAAAAGTCATCTTCAAACAATCTTTAAAGTTAGTCAATAAACAAAAACGAATCTACAGAGAAGCACTGAAGAAGGGACACAAGCCATATCTGACACCAGAATATCAGTCTCTTCTCCTTGACCTTCGTTTACCTTCTGCAGGTTGCTACACCACACTTCTGCAGCTGGCACACACACACATGCACACGCAGCCCAAACAATGAGAACAGTGTGTGAATACAGTGTGCACAGATACAACAGAGCAGATAAGACAAACATGTTCCCACACAGTGAGCATCTGCACAACTCAAGGTCAAGAACGCGACACTACAGCTGCAGCCCTGCGTCTCATATGTGCATTTAGGCATTTATACATATAATCTGTCACCAACCCAGCTGTGTTTGACTTCCATAAACAAGTCTTTATTCTCACTGAGGACTGTTTGTAACAGCCAGCGGTTCTCTGCCGCCATCTCCGTTTGAAACTTAATTTCTGGAGTCGTTCTCAGGTGTAAACACTACACAACTGCATCATCTACAGTACGAACACGTGATATATTTCCCGGAAAATTACACCAGACAGCTTAAGTTTCTTAAAATATTTCAGCCACAGACAAAACACAAAGTTTAGGTGTTAATATTTATACGATATTTCATAACAACATAAAAGTAGCTAACATCCTAAACGTGTACAAGACTGGCTGATAAAATACAGTGAAATAAATACAATTAAATGCAGTGCAATATACAAAAATAACTAACTAAATATCTTAAATAACTATAAATAACTTATGCATTTGTGACCTGGCAAAGTTATGAATCACCGAGGTTGTTCCTAAACGAGAAGTGAGCTTCACACGACGTAAACAAACACATGCACTCACATGTAAACAAACAGCAATAAAATCAAACAGATCATCCACAGAGATGTCAGTTTCATCTCAGTTCCGCACTGACACTGTTGTAAAACCCATGTCTTCTCAATAGTGTGGACTACATCCTCCCTGAACTTCAACAGAACACACACCTGCTGCCGAGACGCGCTGCGCTGCGTTGCATCGACGCCGCGACGCGACGCGGGCGGGACGGATCACAGTTGATTTATTGCGCGGTGACGTCACTGGCAGCGCTGTTGACAATCAGTATCAATACTAATAAAAGTGTGTCAACACCTCACGGGGTTAATCAATAAATGAAGTAAACCTAAAATTTATGACATCATATTATGTAATAATAGTGAACATTTAAATCAGCAAAATGAGTCTAAAACGATTAATAAGTTATATTGTATGTTTATAAGTGATACATCGATACGGATGCAATATCCTTTGTTATATAAAACCTTTTAAATTACTCAAATAACCGCAATAGATAAAACAAAGACATTTTTATTCAGCCTGATATGAATTAGACATGATAAAAGGAGGATAACGTTAAGTTACTCCTCGCCTGTGTTTAACCTCCATCAGGAGTTTCAATCTAATGAAACTGAGGCCTCATACATGCTCGTGTTTACTGAGTGCTCAGCTTCATTGTCCTTGTCAGATTTCCATTTGCAACCAGTGTCACAGCAGTTACATTATCATCCCTAAAATACTCAGAAGAGGTTTCGTGGAATGTGTTGAGGAAACTCCAGCAAAACTGCCTGCTTGCCTTCATCAATGACAACTTAAACGGGTCAACAACAGACGTGTAGTACGACTAAATGTAAATAAAACCACTGAGCAACAGAACCACTTCCTCTGAGATCCGGAGTGAGGAGAAATGAAGATCCACACTGTGCATGTCTTCCAAATTACTTCGAACAAATGCAATGAAAGAGCCATCAAACGATCTAAAACAATGAACCAGCAACATCACTGTGTTTATGTTAGTCAACAGTGCAGTACAAAAGTTATGCAAAATACAAACATTGCAATTTGTAAAACAATATAACTGTAACAATACAAAGTAACATTGAAAATTGTAAAACAGGGTTAAAGTAAACATACAACATCATTGGGACCAAATCCAGGCACTAATTTTGTTCCCATGACCTAATTTTGAAACACATGAGTCTAAAATTGTCATGTCTCCGTGTTTTGCCAAATCTTTATTCCCAAACGTTTCTTCTGTCTGGAGCTGGAATCAAAACTCACAAACACTCAGGCAACAAAACAGGCTAGTGATGAAGAGCAGAAACAAAAGGACACCTGCCTCTATTAAATAACTAGTGTTAATAAAAAGTCTTTGATTTCACAAAGTGCAAATAATTTTCTTTGACATTAACAGAAACAAAGTGAATCTCATGAATCCTGTCAGGAAAAGGTCCAGATCCCATTTGACATCTAACCACCAAAAGAAATAAAAGTACATTTTACCTAAAGAATTGAAGACTGCTGAGGCATTTGTGACATTATTTTCACGATAACCAAGCACAGAATTTGGGGCAGGGTGCACATAATGTAACAATACTAAACAATTAAGGTTTTAAAATTATTCTTTCTGGTTTGTGGGGAGAAATGTTACTCAGACATGTTTTCATGAGATTTACCCAGTAAAAGCTTTTAAGATATGCAAATGAGCAGAAGTCATTGATTTTCACCCACCCTCATCTTTTGTTAAAAGCTTCTCTGTTCAGATCCTGTCTGATTCTTTAACACGTTCAAATAAAAGTAATGCTATGCTGACATGTACGTCATGTTCCAACTGATCCACTGATCACATCACTGTTTAGATCGTTCCTGTGAGTATTAATGAATACAGTATATATATATTACATTTCTCAGTAAATAGTTTTGGACTCTTGCTCGCTCCACATGCATTAGGAAGGCAGGGGTGGGTGGAGAAGGCGGCCATGTTGTCGTGCGAAAGAACAGGTGGGTCACATCTGAGAAACAACTCGCTCCTTTGGTCCACAAGTACACTGTTCTGTGCTTGAGAATATAGCAGAACAGTCCAGACCATGAAACTCCAGTGTGTTTGAAGGTGTGTGTGTGTGTGTACATGTGTGGTTCTTTCTGTCAGTCTCCACTGGCTCTTTGCTGCTGATCACTGAAGTTTTGTTCCCAGCTTTCGTTGTCTGTTTCTGTGAATGAAAAAGGTTTAGAATGAGAAAACGTTTTACTATTTTCAAGTGTCCTTATAAGGAGTTTACAACAGATACAAGACACAGTGTAGTGGATGTTCTGACCATAAAAACATATTTATTTATTATGCTTATTGATTAAAAAAAGATCATAAATTATAACCTTAACTCTAATCACACAAATTATGCAATAAACTAAACATACTCTAAACTGAATCACAGAAAGTTCCAGCGATCCTGTGGTATTTGTCAGGTGGTGCTGTGAGTTTACCTGGCTTCTGATCGGGTCACTGTGTATTCAAACCACAGAATGTTTGGAATGAGACTCGTATCTCTCACCAGAAAGAACTCTGAGATGGGCCTGAGAAAACCAGCAGAAACTCATGGCATGAAATCCAGCATGTTTAAGTGGATTTGACACTTTGTATGAGAATGTGTGTGTCATTACCAGGCTGCTATCTTGGGGAAGAGTGGTGTTAAAACCTCCTGAGTGATAAAAAACCACACGACTCCCATCACCAGACCAGCCACGCCCCCATAAATCACCTGACTCCAGGTGTGATACAGGAGATACACTCTGTCAACACACAACATGCTGTTCACGCATCAGTAAAACAGGCTGGAATACTGAAAATATTCACACACACACACACACACACTTTACCTGCTGTATGAAACCGACAGAGCCACGCCCAGTAGAACGATGGACAGTATATGTCGCCATAACAATTCCACACACCTAGCATTGTTCGTCTGATGCATTCTGGGTAATACAGAAAATCAGATACCTGACTGTTATATTGGTGCATTTAAATGAAAATTATTCAGCATCATTTTTTACAGTGTTCATGTAGTGAAGCACACTGGAAAACATTCCTTGATTGTGTGGAGAAAGTTTTAAATGAATCATAACTAACATTTCAACTAACACGTCTTTTGCAGGTTTAACATCTGTATGCTTTCGAGAACAAAATGTACGAACCCTTTAGCTAGAGTGAGTATGTTGAAGGGCTAGACGGCCACTTAAATATAAAACAAACTGGAGTAATGAAAACACATTTACTGTCACGTAACAGAGGCGGGAGGGGTCACTGAACTGCACATATGAAGAACCAATCACATTAGAGAGAAATGAATACAGGGTTGTGTTCTTCTTGGCCATGAGGAGTCTCTGTGATTGGTTGAGATCCTCTCGGGTGTGATTAAAACATATTTACAGACACTGACGGGAGTCTGTACATCTGCTTTCTTCACATTTTAAGACCCAATAAGCTGTTGACGGTGATCAATAAGTTACTGAATATTTTTATTATCAGAGTCACTGTCGACTATTTAAATAAGTCACACACAGGTTACATAGTTCAGCCTGTGTCTGTCTGTCTGTCTTTTTTAGGTCACTAGGTCAACCTTCACTGGTATCTTAAGCATGTCAACACTACAGAAAAACTTTTACACTGTCAAACAATTTTGATATTAACTAAATGTTTTCCGAGTCAACAAACACCAGTACAGTCAACAGCAGCTGATAAAGAACACGTGGTCTTACCTTAAATAAAGAAAAAGAAAAAAATATACAACAAAAAACCAGATGAACTGAGAGTGACTGGAGGGCATGCCGTACTCTGTAGTGAGTGAACTGTGACCACCTGAGGGAGACATGACACAATTCACTGTATTTGTGCTGAAGGAAATACAACAGAAGGTTTTAGTGATGTCTACATTGAATAATGTCAAGTCAGTCTAGAATGAATTATTCTTCATGTTTTAAAGCAAAACCATAAACTAGTACTTTCAAACGTAAAGAAATTAAAGCTTTAACTTTGAAGTATATGGTACTTAGGATTGTTTATTTACAAAGAGTCGGTCCTAGAATTAAAGAAATATTCATTCAGAGATTGTAGTAAATTTCAAGCGTATAGAAATGAAGTAAAATCTATTAAATGAACGTTATAAAGCTGGAGTTCCCATGATGCACTGGGAATGGTCCACTGCTTGTGACTTATGAACACTGCTGAAATTAAAGCCACTAAGAATAGTGTGTGCCTGTCAACACTTTCAAGTGTTACAAATGTGATTAAGATCATAGAAACTGTTGTGGTTTTGTGTGGACATACACACGCTCAGTTCATGAGCTTTCTGTTGTTGTTGTAGATTAGGGTTAGGGTTAATACTCACCCCCTGAGGGCCGCGCCTCTTGCAGAATGTGTTTCAACAGCCAGTTCAGAGCCTCATTCATCACCAAACCCCCAAAAAAGGAGATCTGAGAAAAAGGAGGAGCGAGATCTTTACTTATAATAAATCCACAGGTGTGTGTTTTGGGGCTTATAACCTGCTGGTCTGTGATGTCACATGACTCACCGTGTGTAGTTCTCTCTTGAAAACAATGAGAGTGACAAAGCCAACAAGGATCGCCATGGGCAACAGGCTCATGTATGCTAGCACCTGCCCGGTCACATCACCTGGACACACATACCAGGAGTCAGAAACATTCTGCTTCTTAGCACACTGGCACAAACAGAACAAACTTCTTGCTCTGTATGGACGTTTCTGTATGCATTAAATATCTGAATCGTGTCACTGTATCCCACAATGCAACTTTTAACATCTCCCTTCATCCCTCATCACTTCATCAGACATCAAACAGTTATTTGCATTTTAAATCATTTTATTTCTGAGTGGTAACTGTGCAGTAACATGACCTTAAAACAGAAGCAACAAATACAACAATAGTCAACTCAATGTTTTATCTAATCTCTGGTCATACGATTAAAAAGCGCACATCATGAGCTTAGTAATTTTATAAAATACATTTCTGTTTAATTTTGGAGGTGAACTCAACTAAACTGCTTATGATGTATGATAATCTGATATGATAAATACAGCCTTTAAAACAATGTTCGCATTCTAACGCACTCTGCATAACAAAATGTCTAAATATCTCAAACTACGAGTTTCCTTCATGTTTAATACAAGTTACAAGTTACAAGTGGAGTTTCAACCATATACAAGTACACAGTGAAACGAGACAACGTTCCTCCAGAAACAAGGTGCTTCATAAGACAAACACTAAACATCACAGACAAACACTAAACATCACAGACATAAAGGGCTACATAATTTACAGTATATACATAAAGTACAAGTGCAGACAGCACAAGACATTGACAGATTGTAAACATTTAAGTGTAAACTTTAGAATGTGTATTTTGGCAGCAGGAATGTAAAACCGTAAACAGTAAAACAGATTTTTTTACTGTGATTTCACAGTAAAAAAATGTGTCTTTTTTAATGTCTTTTCCCCGTGTTGCTTTGCTATATTTCATGGTTTTGTGTCAGTTTATACACTCTCACAAACACGTTCAGAAGCGTGTGATGCAGCCAGCAGGTTACTGGATTAAAGACCCCAGTGTTTTCTGGTGTAACTGGGGCTTTAATGTGTCGTCGATAGACGAAATCACATGTCAGCAGCGTCAGAGTGGATCGTGGGCTCATGGGGCTTTTCGGTGCTAACATACATTATATCGATTGCGTTAATAGTCATGAGAAAGGGAATAACGATCCCCGGTGTGGTGTACAAGGGAGCGTACAGGATGAAGGACCGCGCATGCGCACTGCACGGGCGCACTATTTGGCAGCGTGTGTTCCGTTTCCTGCGCGCTAGGTAACGAGGTCGCACTATTTGGCAGCCCAGCCCTGGTCGTGGCCATTCAGTTGCGCGGTGTTCCACGCGCGCCGCGGCGCGAATGAAGTGGCGCACAGTGAAGCGGACGGCTTTGCGCGGAAACAACGATAAATAAAAGCTCTTACCAGCCGGAAACTCTACGTGAGTTAAAGATATCGAGCGCCATCGAGGTGGTGCCGAGCACTGCTCTTCCGACGCCATCTTACCCGGACACCGGGCATCGGACGTCGACCAATCAGAATGTAACGCCCCGACGCTCTCGGCCAATCAGAGGCACCAGGCGCGGTTAGCACGAGCGGCCATTCACCAAACGCCTTCTCACAGGAAAAAACCTGCACGGGATCAGTCGACCAATCAGAGACGTGTGGTTGAGCAACTCTGACCAATCAGAAGACGTTTGACTGGACAAATGAAAATTGGATTTATTCACATAAAGAGAAATTAAGTGAATGAGACGCGCTTGAATTGATCTCAGCCACACCACACACAACACATCATACAACACACAACAAACCACACACATCACACAGGTTCCTAAAAAATGATCAATTAGACTAAAAGCCACAACATTTTTATGAGGTCATGCTGAAATCACTGGAGGTCATAAAGTCACTGTATTATTGGACATTAGTATCCAATCCTTCCAAGTAACCATGTGAACCTCTCTGCTCATTTAGTCCTTTAATATCAGCCATTAGTCTGAGCAGAAGAGCAGAGGGATTCTGGGGCATTTGTGTGGTTTGATCTGTCCAGATGCAGACGCTGTAAAGATGTATCATCTTGTCATCTGAATGTATCAGTATATGACAGTATGAGCTCTACACGTCTAGCTGTGCATGTCACATAATTATTGTTTCTTACATGCCCGTCTTAAAAAATAAATGTAAACATTTGTTTAGTTTCATGATTTATTTGTTTACAGAGACAATTACTCCTGACAATACGTACAGACAGATATTTCACTGAACTGTAAACATTAAAGGAGTTTATTAATTGTACACTTATAAAGAGTGAAAAAGGTCATTAGTCTCAAAGATCTTCTATGGCTGTCACATTTCACAGATTTGACTTTACACCTGCAGCCCTAATTTCCTGCTCATTCTGGTTAGTCTCTTTCTGATTGGACGCTGTTGAACATGCACTTCCTGTTTGTAGTCATCCTGTAGACAGGTCAGGAAATACGGCAGCGATTTTCTGTCTGAGTTCTGATAATGAGATTAACAGAGCCTCCTGTAGCAAAGAGAACATTTAATGAGATGAACTGATTAGCCGCAAAACAGGAAGAATATTTAGGTCCAATAAAACTTTTATAAGGAAAAACAATATTATTCCCTATTCCCCTCCCAAGCGCACATTTAGGCAAAAATAAAACAGCGCTCCACCTGTGGACCCCAGGAAAACAAGTCCAACAGTTACACTGTAATGAATAGATGTTTCAGATGAGCTATCATTTCTTCTTAAAGCCTAATTTTTCTTACCTCTGTGCGAATGGTGCGACTGCCCTGCTGCGGACACGTGTTGAGATAAAGATCAAACAGCACGCTGGGGTCAGTGACATCCAGATTTATATCAGCAGCAACACCCGCCTCCAAACCCCCAAGACCACCAAACACCACCAACATGTGACTGTCCGCAAGAGAGAAAGAGAGGTGGGGGGGGTGAGAGAGACAAAAGAAAGGAGGGAGGGAGAGAGAGAGAGGGTTTATTTTACAGACACATTGGTCACTTCACTCAAAATAAACTCAGAACTCACTGGAATGGGCGCAGAGAGATGCGGTCAGCATTAGTTCCTCTCTCTGATGTACCAACAGTTAGATCATAACCTTCTTTATATGGGCATTCAGTGAAGACAGCACCTGTACACACACACACACACACGCAGTGAATCACAGAGCACAGCACTGAATACAGTTTGATTATCAGCTGATGAAATGAGGAGAACTCACTGAGACAGGAGGCCAGGCGCACACTGTACCCCCAGTACAGCCCCCCCTCTGTTCTCGGAACATGAGGAGCTACAACTGTACCTTTATACACCTTCCTCTCTGAAACACACAGAGACATATCTGATTACACAACAGCAGACCTGAGAAGATTTCCGAGGTGAGAAAACTGCACAGCAACACAAGCAGAGTGTTTGTACCTTTGTTTTGGTCCTTGTTGAGTTGTACAGTTACTCTCAGTCCAGCCTGAAGCGGTTTATCAATCTGAACTTCCTGTAGACAGTGAAGACAGACTAATGTCATTTCCTGTTCTTTCTTTTTATCTATCAATCGATCAATCCATCCCTCCATTTATATTCACACACCTTCAACATGCCACAGTTCACAAAAGACCCTTTTCCTTGTTTGAATGGCCGAGCAAGCACCACCCCCTCTCGAAACTCCGCCTCCTCATCAATGCGCAAGTGGTGGGGGCTGTCCAGAGGATTCAAAAGACCTAAATACACATAAACACACTTGATGCTTTGGCAGACATGCGTTGCTAGAACAGAAACAATGTCACGTTAATCCAGGTCATTAGAACCAGTGCTGCTGTGATACTCACCGGCAAACTGCAGGTCTGGATGCTTTGGGAAAAATGATTTCCGCAGATACCTGAACACAAACAATATTCTTACATGCATCACTGCTGTCTATAAAGAAGAGCATGTTACATTGACGTCTGATGTAACAGCACTCACTGTGGACATTCCAGGTATTGCAAGATCCGTGCAAGCTGAACACAGGCTTGTCCTTTTTTCCCAACACCTCGGAACTCTCCCTCAACACTCCTGAAACATTAAAATAACGTCCAGCATCACTGTAATCACTGTAAGTGTCAAACTTAATAACTAATAGCAAACATAATGTGTTTTTCAATGTTATAATTCACTGTCCTAAAACAGCATCATATCATCAGTAAAGCTGGTCCCTCACCGTGTGTCCTCTCCCTGTTCATCAAACACGACCACCTCATCCACACAGAAGACAGCACACGCACGAGCGATCTGACCTGCCAGGTATGTGCGCAGCTCTGGAGACTGAGCGTTGTCCATCACTGATCCTGGAACAGCCACACTCAGTGTATAAGCACGACCTGACAAAAGAAAAATACAACAAAAGCATTTTAACTTGCTGTAACAGAACAGAATAAATTTAAGAGGAGAGAGAGAGAGAGAGAGAGAGAGAGAGAGATGAGTGACATGAACCTTTGAGCATCATTATATCTGCACAATGACCCCTTTACATGCTGCTGATTTTCAAATATAAAGAAGCAGCGTGTGTAAATGGTAACAGTTATTGAACTTAAACAGTTATTGACTCACTCACATCATAATCAGATTCAGTGCTGCTGTCTCACTCACATCATAATCAGATTCAGTGCTGCTGTCTCACTCACATCATAATCAGATTCAGTGCTGCTGTCTCACTCACACCATAATCAGATTCAGTGCTGCTGTCTCACTCACA
>JAZGTI010012351.1:0-15815 GCA_036877585.1 Botia kubotai
TATCTCATAGAAAATGTTGATTCTGAAAGGAAACTAAAGGTTTTCTGACAAATGTAGTGGGGTGTACTCATTTATGCTGAGCACTGTATATATATCTATATATATATGTTTGTGTGTGTGTGTGAAATCCTTCTCTCCAGTTTTACTGACTATTGAGGAGCCTGATGGCTTGGGGAAAAATTGCCCAGTCTGTTTGTGAGGGTCCTAATGCTACGGTACCGTCTGTAGCAGGGTAGAAACGACGGTAAGAGGGTAAAGTGTGTATGTGACTGTGTCTATGCGACTGTGAATGCTGAATGTGGGTGGAGCCTGGTGCTTCCCTGACACTCATGATGAGTGTATGCATAGTCTGTACGTTTTAGAGAGGTTCATGAGTTGGGTAAAGATCTGATAGAGTTCAGTTTAACTGAAAAAAACAAAACATTTAGGGATTCTAATTTGATCAGCAGGCATAGGTGTTATTTTGGATAAACCACAAGGACAGTTGGAACCGGACTGGCAAACAGATAAAGGGGAACCGTACCCCAAAATAAGGAACCTCCAGCAGGGTGTACGTAACCTAGGCGGTATATATGGAGACTACAAGGAAGAATAGGTGTGCATTCATCATTGGCTTTGTGTGATCACACATGAATGTATCAAGTGTTGTATGCTGTCTGAGTACAACTCTTCAATAAATTTCATTAAACTGCTCCTTTGACTGGACATCTCTCTCTCTCAAAATCCATGACAGTCACTTTTCCTGACAGTTAGTCATGAAATGCAAAACTCAAGAACATCCTTTAGGTTCATTTTTCCTCTACAATATGATCCTTTATCTGATCACCTTTACATTTGATTAGTGTGCCCTAAATGAAGTGGCAGAGGCTGTGTATCAAACATATTTTTTATAGCAAAGCTGCTGTGGGTGCCAGGTATATCTTGGTTAACTGTTGACCCACTCTGGTAGGCAGCTTGTTCAGAGAACAGCTCCACCAAAGAACACAAAGCCTGCAGTTAGCCAGCCCCCATAGGGGGTTTTGTGCACTATGGGATTACAAAAGTCTCTGATGATAGAGTTGGCTGTTCAGGATACAGGAATCACAGTGGTCAGTCAAGAAAGCATAATTACCAGGTAATCCAAGATATAACTCCACCCTTGCTTTCGCATATGGGTTACCTAGGCAGATAGTGCACTCAACCCCAACCAGGAAGATAAGGAAAGCCAGGCAAGGCTAAACTTTTTTAAGACATGTAGAGCCATGGAGGGGGAGGAGCCTAAATAAGATAAAATAAAAATTCTTGAAAACCTTGTTTATCCACCTTTTTCTGCAATTTGGAATTAATCTATTTTAAATGTGTGACACTTCCAATTCATTAGACACTATAGGTAAATAACTAGAAGAATAACAGTAAATGGTCAAACTTATTGCACTACTTGTCAGGGTCCTGGCTTCTTGTCAAGTCTGGAGATCGTGTTTTGCCAGCATCCTGACTCTTTTGTGTTTTATGTCAGAGTGTGGGGCTAGATTCCAACTCGTCCTGTCTGTTCTTGGTTTCGTTTTCAAAAGTCGGAGTCTAGACTCGCGCGCTGGGTGTTCGTTCTATGTGGAGGCACATGGCTTCGGCTTTGTTTACATCTACCATGTGCTCTCCGGTCTCGCGTCATAACCCGGCCCCCTTGTTTCCTCGTTTGTTCGATGTCACGCACCTGTTTGTCATTGTTCTCTGTAGTATTTAATGCCCTCATGTCTGCTGTCCTGTGCTGGTCTGTTATCTGTGCTTTTGCTGCCGTGTTTTGTTCGTGCTTTATCCGTGATTTAGATCTCGTTCCGTGTTCTCCTCGCTGCTTTGTGTATGCTTCTTGTTGGTTCGTTCATGTTCTTCGTTAGTTTTGTTCCCGTCAGTGTTGTCCACGTTTATCGTTATTATTACCGTGTTTACACAGTTTATGTATTCCGTCTCTTTAATTGAAGGCTTACATTAACCCTTTGTTTGTCATTTGTATTTTAGTATTGACATTGATTTTCTTTGTGTTTAGTTTATGCTTAATCTAAACACGTACAAATAAATACAATGTATTTTTGTATTGAAAATTTCCGTTTGCCTTTGGGGGTTTCGTGTTATATTGATTTAAATAAAAGGTTTTGTTTATCACTGTCTGCGATTGGGTTCTTCCTCCGTGCGCTCGTGACACTACTAACCAGTGTGTTTATGATTATGACAAAAAATTTAATTAATACGGTAAGAAATACCTGTCTGCAACATTATGTATTTATGTAACAGCAATGGTTTATGGATGGAAAAACATATTTTAATATTTCTACATCAATTAAGCAATACATGATTAAGGTGTTCAGTGTTAAAAATTTAAAAGTTCTATTCCAAAAAATCAAGCTGACAAAACAGAACTTTGTATTCAAGTTGCTTCTAATGACACTGTGTGGCAAAATGAAAACAAAGAATAATCAAGCGTAAGAGCCAGAGAGATTTTTTTCCACTATTGGACAGTTGATCACAAAGTGCTTAACAGATGAGCAGCAGTGATGTGTAACTGGAATTTGTTCAACAGATACACGTGTGTTTGACCCAGATTGAAACATTGACTGAGATTTCTCAGCATAGAGCTGGTTGAATGACTATCATACATTTTACTGTCTGTGATGTATCACTGTGGCTAGTTTCGAGCTCTTAACATGACAACCAAGTTCTTACAACACAACAATATAAAAATTACATATTCTTTCAGAGTTTATCCAAAATAACATGAGTATAAATGAAAAACTGTAAAGCTGTGGGTAATTCACCCTAAGGATGTCCTTAGGATATAGATGTTTTACCCATTCGCAACAAATTGTTCTTTTATAATTTAAGTTCTTTGATAAGTTAATACACATTTAACATTGTCTTCATAATTATAATTAACTTTGTCTTCATATTTTTTTAAATCTAAAAATGCCTACAATCTAAAATGTATTTGCGTAATTCTTTGTATTATTTTGTTAAGCAGAAAGTAAACAATACCAATGAATCTTACCACCTTCAACGAACACAGGTGCTTTGAATCAGTGGGTATTCCTGATAAACAGGTTTTCTAGTGTTGTGTATTATTGCATTCTTTGGCACTCAAGAAACAAGACTCAAAGAATGTAAGAAATACATTTAATTCATATAAAACAGGACAGCTTTGCAGAAAAATAAGTTCTTTTGAATTATAATTGGCAAAATATAATATAAAATTAGCAAGGCTTGTAAAAGTAACAGAAATGAAAACAATGTTATACATTTAATGTGGCCTAAAAGTCCAACAGTAACACCACACAGCTTATCCAGATTCCCTCCCACAATAGTCACAATATTGGTACCGGTGAATGCTGTAACTCTCAACATGGGTAGGGTGTACACAATAGTTATGCCAATCCAGCCAGCTAGAGTCAGGACACTGACAGGCCTCTGTCAATTAGCCTTTCCAAAACTAAATCTGTATGTTAAAGTTAAACAGGCTGTATTCAAAGTGAAGTGTATGCTGTTCCTGGAGAAAATCTCTAGAAACTGAGGGAAAAGCTGAGAGATATGAGATCAGTTTGCAAGTCTTTTGTCAATTTGATTGAAAGTAAAGATGATTTGATTCAACTGAACCTTGATTTGTTTTGGTCAGTTTGGCACTGTGCTTATTTATAAGACAAAGAGAAAAGAGAAACATGTTCTAAATACTTGACATGTTAATATTCAGACAAACGCCCTGCTGGTATGACCTAGTGGCACCTAGTCCAACCAGTTTGGTAAGATTTGAAACAAAAGGGCACAGTTTCAGCAAAACAACTTTTCAGATTCATGTTTTATATGTACAGTGCTGCTTGAAAGTTTGTGAACCCCTTGAGCTGTTCAGAGTTTTCTGTTGTTTTACCATTATTTTCTTATTTTACCATCACCTGCCATCATCTGCTTTTTATAAATTAAATGTCAGGTGTATGTTGATCAATTGCATATGTTTGTTTAGAGGGAATTTTTTGAGTAGCCAAAAAACTACATGAAAGATTGAATTATTGTATGTGCAAAAGTAAGTGAAGCACCAGCTACTTTGGTAAAGTCAAGTGGGTAACCGATTCAGGTGAAACACATTTGGGTGCTTAATTAATCAGTTAAGCAGACCAATACAATTAGACATCCTTAGGAAAGTGGTTGGGCAACACTGATTAAAAGAGAGAGGAAACCAACCAAACCACTGTATTGCCAAGGAGTCAAAGAATGCCAAGAGGAAAGGAGACATCCAAGGACATCAGGAAGAAGGTGGTAACAGCCTATCAGTCTGGGGAAGGCTATCTCCAAGAGATTCCAACTCCATCCATCCACTGTTAGGCAAATCATCTACAAATGGAGGGCATTCAACATGACCAAAACTCTGCCTAGAAGTGGATGCCCATCAAAACTATTATCAAGAAGCACCAGAAAATTAATAAATGAGGTAAAGGACAACCCACACCTCAACTCTAAAGAGTTGCAGACCTCTCTGGCAGCATCTGGGGTAAATGTACAAGCATCTACAATCAGATGAAAATTAAACAGACATGACATTTATGGGGGGTTGCTAGAAAAAAGCCTCTGCTCTCAAAAAAGAACAAAGCTGCCCGCTTCAACTTTGCCAGAGAACATTAGGACATACCAGAGGCCTTTTGGAAGTCCATTCTTTGCACAGATGAGTCCTAAATAAATTTATTTGGTCATAATCAAAGCCGCCATGTTTGGAGAAAAGACAAACACTGAATTCCAGGAAAATAACCTCCTCCTAACAGTATGGTGGTGGAAATGTAAAGGTCTTGGGCTGCTTTTCTGCCTCCAGGCCAGGGCAACTCCATATTATTCAGGGAAACTTGTATTTTCAGGCCTATCAACAAATTCTTGAAGAGACTCTTCTGCTATCAGTCAGAGAGCTGAGGCTGGGCCGAAAATGGGTAATGCAATTAGACAATAACCCTAAGCATTTAAGCAAATCCACCAAGGAATGTCTTAAAAGAATGGAGGTTCACACTGTTGATTGGCCTAGTCAAAGTCTGGATCTAAATGGTCAGTCAGTTTGGCACTGTGCTTATTTTTAAGACAAAGAAAAAAGAGAAACATGTTCTAAATACTTGACATGTTCATATTCAGAAAAACACCCTGCTGGTATCACCTAGTGACACCTTGTCCAACCAGTTTGGTAAGATTTGAAACAAAAGGACACAGTTTCAGCAAAACAACTTTTCAGATTCATGTTTTATTTTTTGTTCCTCAGATAAATGAACAGAAGAGGTACAGAAAAATCAGGAATGTATATTTTGTAATGTTGACATTTTTAGGGCACAGATATCTCCAAAAGGTACCATGTTTTCCACAGCACTGTTTATACCTGTACCCCATAATATTGTTCATAATATCATGTACTGTACACCATAATATCTGTAAACCATAATATAATTTATCAAGCACACAATACAAAACAGAAAGACATGTATGGAAAACTATTTATGTTTACACAATAATTTGGCTTGTCACATGAAACAAGCAACAATATTTTACCATAAGCATTTACTGTAGGTATCGTAACAAGATTTTAATTTTTTATAGGTTCTTTATTTTTATTTATGTATGTTCTTTATTGCTTTCCATGGACAGTGTCATCCAGTTAACACCCACCAGTTTGTTTCTATAACAATCATCAAAAGTGAGTTATTTACATATATTATGATGTGTGTTCAGAATATATTTTTAAGGTTGTTGAATCTGCTTCTTTCGCCTCTCCCCCATCCTGTTTATTTCACAGAACCTGTGATCAGCTTACACTTACATTTAGAATAATAAAGCTTTTAAATTATTTTAAGCTTCTTGGTTAATATTATGATTTTTAAGTAATTTTACTTAAGTCTCTAGGTCCCCCTCACCATTGAGCAACAATAATATAACATTTATTTTATAACAAACACCAATCATTTGAAATGATCTCTTTTATTGGCATAAAATAATACTTTAAAACGCATCTGTGATTTATTGAATTGCATTGCACTTATGATCTACAGTTTAATGACTGGTATGACAGTGACAGTATAAAGTAAGAATCCTTACTGTAATGTAATGTACTGTAATGTTTTATTCTCACAGTATCACTTCAAATGAGGTCACTGTAGTGTCAAAAAACAAACAAATTAACTGGAAAAAATATATTGTTTCATAGATCTTTTTTAACCATTTTATTATACAATAAGGTACCATAAAAACTAAAACATTGAGCAAAAACAGTTATGTAAGTAAAACAAGACCAACCTATTGTGATAACAGATTCCCATTTCTTCCCTGTTTGATTACTTTCAACACATTATAAAAAAACACATTTGTACCCTTTCAGAAATTTGTGTATGATCACAGCACAAACTCAGACATCATCCTTCTCACATTTCTAATCAAAACAGAAAACCAGCCGGATATGGATATAAAGAGACTGAATGAAGAGTCTTTACAGCTAAAGAGTCTTTTTGTGGTACAGCGCTCTGGCTCTTAGACGTAGGCTCTGCTGGTGGCAACAGACCGTGGCTGAGAGTACTTGACCCCATAGTTGTCATCTTTGGGTGGGCAGGAACTGCACAGTATACCTCCTCCAAGGATCAGCAATGCAGCCGCACCCCAGCCGATGTAGAGAGAAGCCCCGAGCTCCCTCCTCTGGGCATCGGTCATCATTGGATTGTAGAAGTCCCTGATAATGGTGTTAGCAGACCAGCATACAGGCACCAGGACTAGCACTCCAGCAACAATGAAGATCACCCCACTGGCAATAGCCACCTTTGCCTTAGTGTCTTCCCTCTCCACAAAGTTGGTGCATTTCCCACCAGCAATCCCCAAGATGACCGCAAAGATGCAGACAATGATAGCAATCACCACAAGTGCCCGGGCAGCCTGCAAGTCCTGGGGTAAAGCCAGAAGTGAGTCATAAATCTTGCATTGCATTTGTCCTGTGCTCTGCATAACACAGTTCATCCACAAACCCTCCCAGATGATCTGCGCGGTAACAATATTGGCCCCGATGAATGCTGTCACCTTCCACATTGGAAGGGCACAAACCACAATAGCTCCCAGGAAACCAATAATGCCCAGTGACAAGCCCAGGATCTGTCGACACATGGACACCATTTTCTTCTAGTCAGTTTGGCCTCTGTAGCTTGAAAATGTTAGTGTCGCTGTTAATTGAAGTAATGAGTTCTGTTCAACCATCCGAGATTTAAGACACTGTCAGGAGGGAGGAGTTACTGCCCCAAATTGGATGGACCTGAAACCAGGTGAAGGTGAAGTTTCAGGTCTGACCAGATTCCTCAACAAGGAATGTTGTTACAACGGCTAGTTTCGACAAGATGCAGATCAGTGAGGCACTCAGTAATAAATGTGGCATAGACAATACAAATGTCACCAACCGAAAGCATTAGTCAAATGTCAGTCCAGTGGTTTTTTGAGAGCCAAAACTATATACAAAAACTACAGAGCTAAATATAGCTAATAAAGCCAACAAATAATCAATAGATGCAACATCATCGTTTTCATGAGTTAAAAATGTATTCACTTTATTCACAACATTTGGATGAGCTTTGTTTTCTTACCAATTTAAACAAACATATACACATGCACATACATTGGCATGTCTCTGCAAATGGGAATAAATGGGAATCTTATTCCAACTTTATATTTGAACTAGTAGGCATGTAAAAGTTTGCAATGGTGTACTGCTTATATGTCATTTAAGTGATGAAGGGAATATAAATTATATACCAGAAAATGTACAATAGTGCAAAAAACATTTTTTTTTATTGATAAATGATTCCCCTTGTGTAGAGCAAAGTTTACACCTTTCTGATAACATTAAACAAGTTTGGTGTGTAAAACGTGAAGAACACAACAGTTTACCTACAAATATTATCTGCTGTGTTTAAAATACAAACATTACAGTATAAACACATTACATGTCATTAGCATTACATCATCTTTTGCAGTAGAGCAACTGGAGTAAGAGGAAAAAGTAGATAGTTTTTTTCAAGTCATCTCTATTCAAAAGCAGGCAAAGAAAGCAGAACATTTAAAAGTTCAATATATACAATATATCAATATATTTTCAATATATTTTAGATAATCAGACACTGATGTAAATATGTTTCATTCGAAGGTTAAGGTGGTATCAGTCTAAAGTACTTGTTAGTTAAAGATATTGTCCTGGAACAGCTGAGTAAATAGGTTTGTTAGGAACATATGTCCCTGTTCCAGTATATGCAACACTAGGTGCATATGTTTTGGCAGGTATAAACGTTCCCGGAGGTCCATACATGGGTCCTTGATAGGGGTACATGCCTGGGTAGTTAGGATACATATTTTCTCTTGGTGGACAGGAAGTACACAAAATAATCCCACCCAACAGAAGAAACCCTGAAGCTCCCCAGCCGATGTATATGGATGCCCCAAGCTCTCTTTTCTGCGTCTCGATGGTAAGAACATTCTGGAAATCTGAGATTGTGAAGGCTGAAGACCAACAGACAGGAATAAGGCAGATGACTCCAGCTACAATGCAAAGGATCCCGCCCAGGATTACAACTTTAGCCATGGAGGACTCTTTCTTCAGACAACTGCTGCACTGCCCCCCCACAAATGTCAAAAGCATTCCAACAAAGCCAGTCACTATTGCGATAACTGTGAGCGCACGAGCGGCTTGCAAGTCCTGCGTCAGTCGCATTATTGAGTCCTGGACTTTACACTGCATCTGTCCTGTGCTCTGCATTACGCAGTTCATCCACAAGCCATCCCAGACGATCTGACCTGTGACAATGTTGGCGCCAATGTATGTAGTGACACGCCACATAGGAATGCCACAACAAACACATATCCCAACAAAACCAATGAAGCACAGAACCTGGCCAGACACCTCTTTAGCAAGCCTCCCCATGTCGAAGCTGCTGGCGTTGTCAAAATCTAAAGCAACTGTTGTGATTTTAACCCATATGTGTGTGACAAGAAGGAAGTGATGGCATATCCTCATAGGGAGGAGTCATGGATATGAGAGTATCCGCTGTGTTAATCTGGCTGAGCAACATTCCTAATAATCTAAAAATATACAGCCTGCTCTGTGTTTTTTCTGAAGACACATTCACTTTATATGTGAAAGCAATATGCTGGTTGTAAAGAGTAACTAATTATTACAGTACCTTTTAAACAAAGAAATTGTTGTTTTAAATATATTGTTAATTACTTCAAGTACGTACCAGGAATGTTGCAATGATGTCGTAAACAAAGTTTTAAAGTTTTTTTATTACAATCCAATATAGAGGTAAAATGTTAAAAAATCATTTTAGAATAGAATCCACTTTACTCACATTTTTCTTTGGGTGAAGACCAAAATATCTGCTCATAATCTGCATTTATTATTCTAAGACCAGTGTCCACGTGTCTTAAACCATCATGTAAATCTCTAGTGTAAAATTTCTCCATTAGTACTGCCTGAAATTCAAATGGGTGGATTGAATTTAAATAATGCAAATATTTATTTAAAGGTGCATTATTCAGGATTTTCAGTTACTGTTTATAAACAAATTTAAACTTGGGTGGAACAGCGGATGAAGCATGGCCGTAGCAACACTAAAGTTCGAACCTCTGTATTTGTGTATATATGTATGTGTATATAATAAAAGTTGTGAAATAATGTTAATTCTACTTTGGTGCTCTGAGGATCCTGGAAATGCCAAGATAACTGACTTTCTCATCTGAGCTGCCTCAGCGGGCTAACAGCGCTAGTCAATGTCGAAGAGTTAAGATGACGATCAAAAAGGCAAAGTTTGAAATATAAATTATTTATAAATATTTATCAATAACATACAGAACCATTTGTTTATATTTTCCTCAACCCCTAAAGATAAAGTCCAGACATCAGAAAAATAACAGTCTATACACAGGCTTTCTGTTTTAGATGAGGGAAATATACAAGTGTTACGGACGTGACGAAAGAGGATGCACGTTTTTGCCAGACAACCTAATTCTGTGAATTAAAAACCAGAAGCAATAATACTCACCAGAACAACAAATGGAAAAGGGTGGTTTCCATTTGTTGGAAACCACCAACAATTTCTTAATTTTTGAAAAATTGGAGAAGGGTTTATTTTAATTTCCTGTTCTCATTTATCAGGAGAAAATAAAGTTATGGACGTGACTGTTGTGAAATCGGCAGTTACCACACTATGGAATATTGTAAATAAAATCCAGAGAAAAAATGCTTGCATGGATATTTTAACCACCAAATATTGACATCCATGATATGTTGGTAGTAGTGGCATAGAATGGTAAGTGTCAGGGAGTCGGTTTGATCAACCAGGGTTTGTATTGTTTCTCGTCGGAGCGCACAGTGTTTGACAGCTCGCTGTGTGCTCCGGTGTCCACGTCACTCCTCCCTCTTGTTATAACTCCCAGCTGTGTCTAATCACTGTCATTACTATTACCTGTTGTTCATTGATTCGCTTCCCTTTATATTTCCCTCTTGTGTGTTCAGTCTTCGTCAGACCGTCGTGTCTTTGTACCGTTTCCTGACCATTTTAAGCGTTTAGGCTTTAATCTTATTTTAGCTCAGCTTAACGTAGTTTATCTTAGCTTTCTGTTACCAGTTAGTCAGTCATAGTTTAGACGTGTCGGGTTCCCGTTTGATTTATGTTTCAAGTTTACCTGACGTTCAGTTTACTTTTTGTTTGTCCTGTCTTGTCTTCAGCTCCAACTTGTGTTGTTTGTCTCGTGTTGTGTTTTTCCCCAGATCCCCATTCTGGTTATTCCATTGTTGTCTTCTGTCCTGGAGTCTGTCGCTGCCTGCTGCCTGCTGTGAGGTGCTGGTCTCTGCGCCCTTGGCTGTACCAGCTCCCACTCTGTCACGTCTCCCTTCTGTTTCCCGTCATCTATTATAAGCTCCTGACTCAGTTTCACTTGTTACTCACCAGCTGTGCTTCAAGATCTGAGGTGACTTTCTGGATTATAATTACCTGTTACTCACCACCTGTGTTTCAAGATCTGAGGTGAAGTTGTGGATTATACTTACCTGTTACTCACCAGCTGTGCTTCAAGATCTAAGGTGACGTTGTGGATTATATTTAGCTGTTGCTCACCAGCTGCTCTTCAAGATCTGAGGTGGCGTGTGTGGATGAAACTTACCTGTTACTCACCAGTTCTTCAAGAACTAATTGAACATTCTCTACATCTGTGGTGGCCCTGCTGTAGACCTTCTCTCACCTGCATTTGCTTTACATCTGTGGTAGAATCGCTGCGGAACAAACATTGATTCATCTGTGGGAATTTGCTATCTGCTGCGGAGACTCGATTGTTGCTCACCTGTTGTCATCTGGCAGAGACCATTCAAGACCTCATAGCTGCGCATAAACCGCCCCGGACCTATAAAGAGTCCATCCAGTTAGCCCTGCGGGTTGAGTCCCAACTTAACCGCAGGGCCCAGTTCCGGGCGGTTCAACACCTTGGCGGCTCTGAACAGGTCCTTTCCGGCCAGCGTTCTCCTGTGGTGGAGACCTCCGAGCACAATCCGGAACCTATGCAGCTCGGTCGCCTTAAACTATCCTACCGTGAACGCAAACGACGAGCTGAGAATGGGTTGTGTCTCTACTGTGGGTGCGCTGGTCATATGGTTAGGACCTGTCCAGTAAAAGGCAGGACCCACCGGTGATGTGGAGAGCATCGGTGGGTCTCGCGGCGACAGTTTCTCCATCTGCGTCTTTATGTCTGTTAGAGTCCTGTGTTTGTTTTCAGGAAACATTGGCTCCAGCACCGGCGTTGGTGGACTCCGGGGCACAAGGCAATTTCATATACAGCACCTTCATCACCAAAATGGGTATTCCGACTATTCCCCTTAAGGACCTTCTCCCAGGCTCTTCTCCGCCAAAGGGACACTTGTTTTCCCTTTCAGGTCCAGAAAGAGAGGCTATGGACAAATATATTGAGTATATTGAATATATTGAATATATTGATATATTGAGGAGTCCCCTAGGGCTGGGCTCATTCGTCCCTCATCATCTCCTGCTGGTGCAGGGTTCTTTTTTGTTAAGAAAAATGATGGCTCTTTGCGACCCTGCATTGATTATCGAGGGTTAAACAACATTACAGTTAAAATTCGGTATCCCCTACCGTTAATGTCATCCGCCTTTGAACTTCTGCAGGGGGCTAGAGTTTTTACAAAATTAGACCTTTGCAATGCTTACCATCTCATTCGTATTAAAGAGGGTGATGAGTGGAAGACAGCTTTTAACACTCAGAGGGGACATTTTGAATATCGAGTCCCTCCGTTCGGTCTCACGAACGCCCCAGCTGTTTTCCAGAGCCTTATAAACGACATGTTGACAGACATGATTAATAAATTTGTTTTGTATACCTGGATAATATTCTGATCTTTTCTCCTTCTCTCCAGGAACATGTCCAACACATTCGCAAGGTTCTCCAATGACTCCTAACTAATCAACTTTAGTTAGGAGTCATTGAGTCAAGTTAGGAGTCATAGGAGTCAAGTGCGTCTTCCATGCCGAGTCAGTTCTGTTCCTGGGGTACATTGTCTCAAGAATTTTATCACAAGAATTTGGAATATATTCGTTCAGCCAAGAGGCTGAGCTCACATCAGGCCCGATGGACACTCTTCTTTAGACGTTTTAACTTCTCTCTCTTACCAGCCTGACTCTAAGAACGTTAAACCTAATGCCCTTTCCCGTCTGTTCGAGTTCTTCAGAGAAAGCGCTCCGGCCAAAGAGATTCTTAAAAAAGGAATCGTGGTAGGGTCTCTCTCCTGGGGAATCGAGCAGCGGGTTAGGCAGGCCGGTCAAGAGGAAGAAGTTCCAAGAGGGTGTCCAGAGGGTAGATTGTTTGTGCCAGTTGCGCTGCGTCTTGGAGTCCTTCAGTGGGCTCATTCTTCCAGGTTGTCTTGCCATCCAGGAATTAGGAGATTTTGGTGGTCCTCTATGGGTCCTGATGTCAGACAGTTTGTGTTGGCCTGCCAAGTCTGTGCTCAGAACAAGACATCCAATGCTCCGACCGTTGGTTTGCTTCAACCCCTCCCTATTCCCTCCCGTCCTTGGTCACATATTGCTCTTGACTTTGTCACTGGGCTTCCCGAATCCGCTGGTAACACTGTCATACTGACTGTGGTGGATCACTTCTCTAAAGCAGTTCATTTTATTCCTTTGCCCAAACTACCCTCTGCCAGAGAGACTGCTCAGTTAATGGTCGATCATGTCTTCCGGTTGCATGGCCTTCCGGTGGACATTTTATCTGACACGGGTCCGCAGTTTATCTCTCTGTTTTGGCAGGAATTTTGTCATCAGATAGGGGCCACATCGAGTCTGTCATCTGGTTTTCACCCTCAAACCAACGGTCAATGTGAGCGGGTCAACCAGGATCTCGAACGAACCCTCCGCTGTCTGACACCGTACAATCCAAGTTCCTGGAGCCAACAGCTTTCCTGGGTAGAGTACGCCCGGATTTTCCTGTCAGTAGCGGCATCAGGTATGTCACCATTTGAAAGTTCCCTTGGTTATCAACCTCCTTTGTTTCCCGTTTAGGAACCCGAGGTTGCTGTGCCGTCAGAAGAGTCTTGGCCCAGACATCCCGGTGCACTAAAGCAACCACTGACCGTCACCGGACTCCTCAGCCCAGATACATTTGTGGTCAACGGGTCTGGCTCTCTACTAAGGACCTTCCTCTCCGGGTGCCTTCTCGGAAGCTGGCACCCAGGATCATAGGGCCTTACCAAATCACTATGGTTCTGAATCCGGTGGTGGTTTGGCTCTGTTTGCCCCCTTCCCTTGGTCGGGTTCACCCGGTTTTCCATGTCTCTAGGATTAAACCAGTGCGGGTGTTGCCTCTTCATTCTCAAACCCCTGCTCCATCCCAAGCCCCGCCTCCTCCCCGGCTCTTGGATGGTGAGCCTATTTATACTGTTTGACGAATTTTAGATGCCCGTCGAAGGGGCAGGGGTTATCAGTTCTTGGTGGACTGGGAGGGCTATAGCCCGGAAGAACGAAGCTGGGTGCCATCCCGGGACATTCTGGATTACTCCCTGATTAGGGCCTTCCGCCGTCGGCAGGTTGTATCTTCACCTGGGATAACTGGTGGCGGTCCTGGGGGGGGGAAGTGTCAGGAAGTCGGTTTGATCAACCGGTGTTTGATCACCTATTGTTCATTGATTCGCTTTCCTGTATATTTCCCTCCTGTGTGTTCAGTCTTCGTCAGACCGTTGTGTCTTTGTACTGTTCCCTGACCAGTTTAAGTGTTTCACTTTAATCTTAGTTTTAGCGGTTTAGTTTAGCTTTCTGTTACCAGTTAGTCAGTCATAGTTTAGACACGTCAGGTTTCCGTTTATGTTTCAAGTTTACCTGACGCTCATTTTTGTTTTTGTTTGTCCCGTCTTGTCTTCAGCTCCAGCTTGTTTTGTTTGTCTCGTGTTGTGTTTTTCCCCAGATCCCCGTTCCGGTTATTCCCTTGTCTTTTGTCCTGGAATCTGTCGCTGCCTGCCTGCCTGCTTTGAGGTGCTGGTCTCTGCGCCGTGGCTGTACCAGCTCCCACCCTGTCACGTCTCCCTCCTGTTTCCCGTCATCTACCATAATCTCCTGACTCAGTTTCACTTGTTACTCACCAGCTGTGCTTCAAGATCTGAGGTGACCTTGTGGATTATACTTACCTGTTACTCATCAGCTGTGCTTCAAGATCTGAGGTGACGTTGTGTAGTATATTTACCTGTTGCTCGCCAGCTGCTTTTCAAGATCTTAGGTGGTGTGTGTGGATTATACTTACCTGTTACTCACCAGTTGTTTTTCAAGATCTGAGGTGACGTTGTGGACTATATTTACCTGTTGCTCACCAGCTGCTCTTCAAGATCTAAGGTCACGTGTGTGGATTATACTTACCTGTTACTCAACAGCAGCTCTGTAAGATCAGAGGTAGCATGTGTGGATTATATTTAACTGTTACTCACCAACTGCTCTTTAAGAGCTGATTGAACATTCTCTACATCTGTGGTGGCCCTGCTGTAGACCTTCTCTCATCTGCATTTGCTTTACATCTGTGGTGGAATCGCTGCGGAACAAACATCGATTCATCTGTGGGAATTTGTTATCTGCTGCGGAGACTCGACTGTTGCTCACCTGTTGTCATCTTCTAAGCAGGGAGATTCCGCTTGGTGATTACTCGTCGTTACAGTTCTCAGCTGATTGTTATCCACCAGAATCATTGGTTTCCAGTTGCAGCACATTTCCATTCTGTAGTGTTGTAGAGACTTTACATTGCCCAGCAGGTGCCATTAACAGTGCTGTAGGGACGTCAAAGACTGAGCATCCGCCACATCGTTACTGTTGATTATTTGCCTTCTGAGACTTCAATGACTTGAGTCATTGTTGTGAATATCCAATAAATACTTTTCTGAACTTGCATTTGGGTTCCCTGTGTTTACTACGTACCTGACAGGTAAGACTGCACAGTTTTTTCAACTAAATAGCGGAAGTGCAAATTGTTATGGGTTTTCTCATGCTGTGACGCACGTTGGTCTTAATTTTGTTGTTCTCGGGCTGAAGAGCAGTTCGCCGCCATCCGCGCCCACGCCGCTCTGCACACTCCGCTATCCGACCCGCGAGCACAAGCGACCCGCCTCCTACCGAAAAGGTCTGCCGATGATGACGTGGAGGCGTTCCTGCGGGTCTTCGAGAGCACAGCCCGCGGTGAGGGCTGGCCCCAGGAACACTGGGCACGGCTGCTGGCACCCCTACTCACCGGTGACGCGCAACGCGCCTACTTTTCGCTGCCTCCAGCGA
>JAZGTI010012352.1:0-15813 GCA_036877585.1 Botia kubotai
ACACACACACACACACAGAATACTGGCACAAGAGAATGTAAAAATGAACTGAAAATGATTTGTGTCAGCACTAACAGTAGCTTTGGGATAAGGAAGAATTCCTGTGAATGAAAGCAAGAGGGTTTCGGAGAAAATATTGTTACAGTCACAGCACAAAAATCTTCATTACACACATTTTCAGAAAAATACATTCTTGAAGGACAGCTTCAATTTGTCGAGAAAATGCTGCACAGCTGCACTTTTGTTAATATTGCCAATGATAAACAAGAAAAAGTTTAAAAAAAAGTTATAAAAGACAAAGGTGTGAAACAGCTTAACATCTCACATCAACCGCACATTGCGAAACAACACAAAATGTGTAAAAATCAATACCACTTCAAAGGGTGTAAATAAAACAAAAATATGTTATCTAAAGTATGTACAGTATAACATAGTATAAAAGAAAAAAAACAAAAGTACAAAAATAGTATTTTTAACAGCACTGTACAGAAATCACTGTAAATGGAATCTTATGTAATCATTGACATTTTCAGTTACCAATTAATCATCTTTTATTATTTTTAAATGACCAAAAACAATGCCCTTTATATTCTCCTACTCTTTGAATTAGAAATAGAATTGTTTGTGATTGCACCTGGCAATTATAAAAAAAACAAAATAATAGTAACAGCAATAGCTTGGAATAAACTCTTTTTCTGAACAACCACGTTTGTTAGTTTCTTTTTTTAGCTCTGGGAAACTGTGGCAACAGTTCCAACAGGTACAGTCAAGACATGATGCTTCATTGTAATTTTTCAGGCTGGTGGCTCCTGCTATAGTCATTCTGCAAAAAACAGTGGTGGTCTGTAAAGTCAGCATAGGATGGAGACAGCCTAAGACAGATGGAAACAGCAACACTGACTCGACCAATGGCGTGAGGACTATGCGTTGTGACCGACCAATGGCAGGCGGGGGAGTGTTAATAAAACACACATCAATAGCACACCTTTAAGACGCAATTAGTAATGAATGGTCTAGCACTCTTGCATGAGCTTCCATGACACCTCATCTGTTGATGGTGTCATAACAGCTCAGCTAGCACATCCATTAATTTGAAAAGGCACCATGAATAAACAGAGTACAATCAAAAATGGGATCTGACTTTTTAATCACGTCAATTCATAAATCCAAACCGTAGTTGATTGTGATTTATTATCCGTTTCATAATATCATGAGGGTTGTGAAACAAACTAATATCCTTGGAGCCAGCACAGTTTTAACCCCACATGACAGACATCTGCTCCACATTTATTGCTTGGCATAAAAATCATAATATCCAGCACCAAAATGAGCTCCAACAACTCCAAGGTCTTAAAAATCAGAGTCTGCATCCATTAGCTCCACCTCCATAAGATTGGTTCTGGAGTGTATTGGAATGCCCCTCCTGCCATCGGCTCGTGGCCCAACAGCAGTCCTTTCAGTATCCCTTACAAAAGACTCCTGTCCAAGGTGTCGGAAAATCCCATTAGGTTGCCATGACGATTGCTGGAAGCAACCTGGCTCATCTACCTGCACACTATTCCTAAGGGTCAAAGGATTGGCATGGGGAAGGCTGGAGGGTTTGTTGCATAAGTTGGAGGGAAGATATTCCAGTCGACCGTACCTCTCCTGGTAGGGAAGAGGACAGGAAGGTCGGAATTCTGGGAATGCCCCAGGAAGCACATCTTGTTCTTCTTGCTGTTGTCTCTTCTGCTCCCACAGGTTCGCCACCAGACTCCGGTGGCCTGGTAGCTTTGGAAGGCGTGGAACAGCACTTGTGCCAAATTCCCGTCTGTGGTAGGTAGGATTCCTTTCGTCCACTGAAGGACCCATTAACTGTACCTCCTTTCTCCTCTTTTTCTTTTTCTTTTTTCTCTTCATCATTTCGGGAGAGATTTCTGCTTCAACCATCCACAGTTTGTTCCTCTCCTCCGGAGGTGGAACTGTATGAAGAACAATACATTATATTAAAGTATATATGAAATATTAAACATAAATATCCTTCTAAGGGCCATCGGATATGTCTGCCCCACACGGAATCTGCAGCAGCAGAATTCAGCAGAATCGGAATGCCACTCATTCCTAAAGTTCTACAAATTCCCCACTATGTTTTTTATTCATTATTTTGGCTAATTTGATTAATCTTTTATCTACTTGTAAGAATGCCGTACTCTCAGCTCTATTTTATCATGTTTAATCAATTCCACAAAATTCCGCAAAAATTCCTATACTTCCCTTACCAACACAGGAAAATGCCAAAAATAATGTATTGGATTTATTATTCACTAACACAGTGGTTATATATGTCTAAAAATACTAACCAGGTGTTCCAGTGGGTGTCACAGAGATGTCCTGGGGTAAGATCGCACCCCTTCTAGCCACCATCTTTGTCACATGTTGGGCCCATGCAGACGACATTTCCACTGAATCATTCAGGTCAAAGTTGATACCAGCTGCATAAGGAATAGAATTCAAACAAACTTATTTGCCTCTATAATAGAGAGATTGAACATTCTCAGCTGTAGATGATAAATAAATGTAGGTGCCAGGTTTATATTTAAATGCTGTTTGAATTAATTTTCTATAGTTTTTATATTAACTATAAACAGCTTGGAAATTAAACATTCAGTTTTCCATGAATGTGGGAACCCTAAGAACACAATAATGAATGTGCATGCAGAGGTTCTTACCCACAGGTCCCTCATGAGAGACAGTGTGCATGCTGAAGGACAGTTCTTTCTCTGGATCTTTCTGCAGCTCTTTTCTCTTTGAAAATGCCTTGGCAATCATTTTACTCTTCTTTATGCGTTTGGGCTCGTCATCACTACGTCCAATGATTCTTGGATTTAAGAAAGGTATGACTATTACTTTTAATAACACATCCACTATTTCAGTGATGTCCAGCAAGAATTAAGTTAAATAAAAAATAAATATTTGGGTCTATATGTTTGATACTTACCTGCACCAGGTACGTTTCCAGATAAGGATGGTGGCCTTTGTCCAAACCCAGGTGCTCATGGCGATGCCTGTGCCGAACATCGAGAAAAGGTTGATCTTCTCCACCAGCAGGCTGGGCCTGTTCTTGATGGCGCACTCTGGGATCGGCTTGTTGGTCTGGTGAGCTATGGTGACGTTTGCCTCACATCTGTATTAAAAATCAGATTTGTTACACTACAGTCTTTGTAAACAGTGTGTAGAAAACATGTAGATGTGAAAACACTGAAGACAAATACTCACAGCACGTATTCCCTGAAGCTTTTCTCCCACTCAGCTTGATTGAAGAAGTCATAGAAATGGCAGCCAAACGTGATTAAAACAAAACCGAAGGCCAAGAATCCAAATATACCTGAAAAATACAAAGAAACCATGAAAAACATTTTAAAATTGTTAATTAATTAATATATTTGTTAATATAATTGTTAATTAATCTATATATTTGCACATATTTGATGGCACAAATATAAAACTTTGAAAACGATGCATTTTAATAATCCTGTATAATGAACGTCCAATAGGATTTTTTTTAATTTTTTTTTTATCTGTACTGTCAACCCAATAACCAGCCAATGATGATATGACAAAAATGCATTTGCTGACAAAATTAGAATGTTTAATACATATTCATAATACAGTATATTTACCTATAACAAAACATAATAACGCGTACATGCTTTCATGCTATCTGAGAACATAAACGTTTTGTACATGTAAAGAATTAAAAGGGGAATCCTAAACTTACCGAGCCTCAGCATGGTCTCATTGATTTTACTAGCAGCTTTTTCACTGAGTAAACCTGGATGGTTACTCTTAATGGAAAACAATGTCATAACCCCTAGAAAACATCGAAAATGTTTACCCAAATTAATTAGCACCATCTGAAATCATTAAACAGTAAAAAAGTTCTTTCTCTCTCACCTCGTATTAGGAAATAGCCACCAACGACAAGAACCACCCCGATGGGGGCCAGGACAAAACCTGCACGGTATCTATAATTCTTGTAGCCGACAAAACAGATTCCACTAACTGAATCTCCATCCACCTACAAAACATTTCAGAGTCAAGTTAATACTAAAAATTACAATGCAAATGTAAACAGAAAAAAATCTTAAAAGCGGTCTCACCTCTGCAATGGCCAGTATGGCTACTGTCAGTATGAAAGGAATGGACCATGTGACCAGGTGGAAATAGGAAGTTTTTCCAGATAAGGGCTGGTGGGTGGTGCCCAGGGCTTTGAATGACGTGTGCCAGGCGTAGGTGAGCATAACAAACCAAATGACTCCAGACATGAGAGAATAATACACAATGACGAATATAATCACACACGATAGGGTCTCAGTGGACCTGGAACAAAGTAAGCCAGGAAAACCTCATCATTACACATAACTCATCAACAGTAATTGCTTAGTCATAACAAATCTAATTTCCTTGCTTATTTTCCAGTTTCGTCACTTTTCTTGTCTTTAAATGTGTCTGACTGTTGATATTTGTAAAATTCACTGTAACCTGATCTTCTGGAAGGTGAATTTTCCAATGGCTTCATACTTACGATGGCTCTCCAAGCCTCATGGTGTTGTCACTTTTGCACACAATCTCTTTACGAGCGCCGTCCATGAACTGGGCGAGCCATCCAATACTTCCAATGAAAAAACAAGCATTGACGTAAAAAAGGATGACGGCGGGGTAGCGGTTGGAATTCTTCCAGTCGGCAAGGAATGTGGCCTGTGGGAAATTGGAAGTAGGAATAAGATACTTCAATTAAAGACTACAGCCTAAACATGCACTACTTCATGTAAAGAAATACTGTACACAGTGCATCCACCAAATGCACAAACGTGAGTACAGTATGTACTAAGTATTTTAAAGTCAGACACCTGGAAAATTTTCATTTTCATTTTCAAAAATTCCTAGTGGTGTTTTTGTCCAACCAGTATCTTGTAAACACCATTTGTTTCAGGCAAACTGATAAAAATAACTCTGCATGCTTCTACTCCCAGAAATTGCAGTCAGCCAATCATATAAGAGCTTGCCAGATCAAGGAAGTGCTTTTCTGTTTTGTAAGCAACGTGCATCAGACAGTGATTATAGAAACTCTGACCACTACTGTCTTCTGTTCACCTACCAGTGTAAAGAAGGTGCACAGAAGCGTGATGGAGCCAAAGAGGGCGATGTAACTGTGCATGTTGGAGTGCTCGTCCTCTGTGAAGAGAGGATTGTTACACTGGATCCCACAACCCTCTACATCCTTGTACCAGCTGGACTGGATATCGGTTTTGACCAAAGGAGCCTCGCATTGTCCTGATATATTGAACTTGATCTTTTGAACCTCATTCTGAAAGTCAAAGAGTCAATATGGTCACATAATAGATAAAAATACTATCCAATCTTTTTAGATAAAAAAAATAACCAATTTCTGTTTTTTACGTTATTTCAGCATTCTCTTACCTGGCAACCCTTAGGAAATTGATCTTTGTTTTCACACTTGAGAAAGTTGGGCCAGCCTCTTTCCTGCTCAACGATGCTGCAAGGTTTGCGTGTAGCTTGGCACAGGTGTTGGCTGGGCAGTTCGACCTTTCCGTTCTCGCACTTTGGCATGTAAACGGCACACAGCAATGGCTGAATCACAGCCCAACAGCGAGGGGCGTTTCTCAGCCCTGGAAATGAAAAGAAGATATTTTGAAAAATGTCTCAAAATATGGTTTTGTGTCCATTTGGTTACCATGGCACTTCTTCCAAATATCTCGTGATTTTCAAAAGCAAAACGTAAGACAAGATTGAAATGACATGGGTAAAACGTTCAAAGAATTTTGGGGGTTGAACTATCTCTTTAATTGTCAAAGGATATCTAACTCACATTGGCTAAAGATGATAGCTTGTCAACTAAACTGTAATAACTAAACAACAAAACTGTATAATGTAAACAACTGATAGCGTTACTTTCAGTATTTAAGGGAAATGAACCATGTGTCATTGACTTTTAGAAACAATGGGGATCCTACAGGGAACACCTGTAGCATACGGTGTGAATCTTAGAGGGAATGGATGGAGGAGTCATTATGAGGTACTTGTGAAAATTAAGAACGAGGTGATTTCCCATTATAACAGATGTAAAAGCCATTTGAACGTGTGTATTATTCAATGTGCTTAATACGAGTACCAAAATCATTACGTCACAAATGTAAAGAACTTTTTGGGTGCTTCAAAACGTCCCCTTGTCTGCATCACTACAATCAATTTGCTTGTAAACCGCTTTATTATGCAAAGCAAGACTGAAAACAAACAATCAAAAGAATTTAAAAAAAATTAAGGAAGATAAGTAAACGAATGGCTAAAGTAACTAAAACATTGGTTTTAGGGAAAACAGGCCAATATATCAATACCAACATAAATACCAATGAACTGTCCACGAATTAAATTTTATTTAATTAAAACAAACTCACCAGACCACATGGCCAGTTTCTCAAAGGCTTCCTCTTGAGTTTCAGAGTCTTCAGCCAAAATCAGAGACGTGTGCGAATAAGGCAAAGGTGAACCCAGACACGTATTGTATTTCAGCACTTCACAAGTTGTCGTTTTCTTGCAGAAGTCGTTGAATATAGTTTCATTTGTATGTGAGTTGACGGCCCGAGCGGCCATGGAGCTGCCTGTCCAGATCCAAAGCATCCAAAACCCTCCAACAATAGAGCCGAGTCGTATGGAGGACATCTTCGAGACAACGTAACAGCGCTAGATTAAATGTTTCCAAATAAACTTTCCACTCGTGCGCTATGCTCAGAAGGCTTTACGACAAGTACTCAATGTGTCAAAAAGCGGATATTTCCTAGATTCTCGATTGGGCATTTTGCGTCAACAGAAATGCCCTTTCGTTCTATTCCAAAGTTTTTAAGCTTCCTTTGTTGCCCGCATGTTATTGAAAAGCTCTTCATCGTACACAAAACTGCGCAAAGGTCGGAAACAATGCGCAAAGTTGTTTAAAACGCGCAACAATAGCGAGTTTTTACTTTTAAAAGTTTGAAGGAATCCAACAGATTGTGTTCACCATCCCCCACTTTTCTGATGGAGAGAAAAAATCTTGCCTTGAAAAGTCTGGGACTGTAACTTGATCCCGGGACTGCGCGCTCCATCCCCCTTAAGCGCGCCCCCGTCCCCCCGGTTTACAACTAAACCAAAGTAAGAGAAATGTTGTCAAAACTCATCTGTTCATCAGACGGATCGGACGCAACTGACCTGAAATCCAGTCGCGCTAAATGCCTTTGGCTCACCCAAGAATCTGTTTTTTTCCTGTCTCTGGTATGCACATGGAGAGCGTGCACACACACAAATCACAAAAAAGCGTCTGCTCCACTCCCATCCCCCTCATACTGGGGCAAAACAACCCATGCCAGCCTACAGTAAAACCACACGCATTTAAATGCTCCTCACTGTTATCCTGATATCTTATCTGATTATTTACTCTGCATTTGGTTTACATTTTTGTTTAGATTTCGTCCAACGTGCAAAAGAAAAATGAAAAGAAACAGGAAATGTTATTATATTGAATTGTAATAATTAATGTTTGGCTTGAGTTAAATTTACTTTACATGTATATATATATATATATATATATATATATATTTATAGCAGATGCTTTTATCTAAAGCAACATACAAATGAGGGAAAACAAAAACATTCTGCATACAAACATGTAACGGACATCAATGCCACAAGACCACATTCAGTTACATTCAAAGAATATGTTAAGCATATATATATATATATATATATATATGTGTGTGTACATGTTTTTGTAACTAAAGTTTTGTATTGTGACATTGGTAATGTGTAGATGTCGTTTATGTGTTTATATATGTTTTCACTCCCCGTAACAATAAGAAACATCTTCATGTGTAGTTTTATTAGCCTGCCATTTTCTTAAACAGATATATATATAAATATATATTTATGATATATACTGTTAATGCAGTTTCCTGTGTGTTTACAGTCACTGTGATTGATGAGTCTCTTTTAATCATCTTACATTGTTACTGTATTTTCGCATCATCCCCATGGGTGCAGTAAAATGCAGTTGCCATGGCAACTAAACAGAATTGTCAAAGGAAGGGAATAAACATTGTGTATCAGTTTGGTATATCAGAGTGAGGCAGCAGCACTTGTCGGTGTCGATGTGGTCGGTGAGCTGCGCTCTGTGTTCCCAGCACAGGGCCTCTTTAGAACCCCCCCATCTAACATGACTACACCAGAGACCACACACACACACAAGCCCCAAGTGGGAGAGCCTGGCCCAGAAAGTTTCTCTCTCAAACACACACATGCATTTATGTTCCTACACATTGATTTAAAAAATACCTCTACAGTGTTTTTACTAAAGTCTGCCGACTTTCCAACACCAATAACAGCATGAAGACTTCTGAAACGCGTCCAGATTTACAAATGCACTTATGCACACTGCATTTCTCTCTGCACTGCGCCAACGTCGCATTTCCTGCGATGCCTGTGAAAGGTTCTTTGTAATATGTGTTCAGTTCACTACTGTTTGTTCATTACACACTTATTTTAGTGGAAAAATGAAGAAACAATTGTGTGTTTGCATGTACATTTGCTCATATAACAGACATGTGATATAAATTATTGAAATATCATATATGAAATATTCATATTATTATTATTATTATTGTTAGTAGTACTAGTAGTAGTAACTTAAATAATTAGATAATTATCATCATTATTATTCTTACTGACAACATTAATACTAATATAATAATAATCTAATATACTAATATAAAAATAATAATAATCACTAATAGTTATTAATTATACACAATGTTATTAGCATCATTATTTATAAACATCAACATGAATAGCAGTCAGCAGTAATAGTGAATTATGATGAATTCACATGACCTTTACTAAAGAAGGAGGATGTTTATTGCTGTCACACCAAGTTCAGGAGCATAAACACTTGTCGCTCTGACCGACCTGAACATGTTGTGTTTGTGTTATGACCAGATGTTGTTGACCAGGAGACCAATTATGGAAAATCACAGCCAAAAGCCATGAATAGTACATCAGTGAGTAGATAATTTATCATTTGTGTTATCACATAACAAAACTCATTTTCATAAACATCTATACTGGAACGCAATAAATACCATATCAGTGTAATACAGGTTATCCTGTGTTAGGATTACAATACTTAAAAAACATATTTTGTGCATATTAAATATTTTTTAAAACTACTGATGTGTCATTGTTTATACAAAAATTCATATTCATAAAACATGATACAGATGGCCTTATTGCACATTTAAAAACGTGACTTGTCGGTTGACTATTGTAAGTTTTGTTCTCCTCATTCGGAATATGAGTCAATTCAGGCAGCAGTGTGTTCCCAAGCCGACAACGAAATCAAAGACAGTTCAGTTCAGCTCAGCGTTTATCTACAGTAAAAAAACGCATATAAACAGTACAGTGGGTTCAGCTCCAGGGGTCTGTGCGATGCTGAAGGCTGTAATTCTGTAATTTAATCTGATCCTGGATCTGATTAATAAGGACTTGGGAGAGCAGGATTCCAACGAGCTGAAAGAGAGAAAAGCTGTCAGGTTAAACAAATCCTGAATATGCTGAGGCTTAAATTAGCCATTGTGACATCACAACATGTCACTGGTCTCATGTATTTAGGCAGAACGGGAGGTACCTGTGGGATGGCCAGGCCCAGTGCAATACCTCCCAGCAGGAACAGATTGCTGTGGATCCAGTTCACTACTTTATCAATACATCCGTTGGTACTGATAAATTCACTGGCTGCATGATAATCCAGCTCCTGCATCCCTTGACCACACATAGTATTTATAACAGCCTGATAGAAAGAATGGGGAAGATAACTAGAATATTTATTTCATATAATTAAAAGGAAATCAGGAAATGTCCTTATTTAAAGTTTTCAGACACAAATTAATTTGCCTTAATACTTTTTGGGGCCACTGTACATGCCCTAAATTAATATATAGTATATGCAAACAGTAATGTGAATATAATAAGTATATTTTAAACAAGCTCTTTCTCACCTCGTCTTTAGAGAGCAGACAGCAAGAGAAGGGAACCGAACAGCGCTCCCTGCTGGGGTTCTCTTTAGAACAATTGAAATACATGTTCTGAGACCAATCCATGTAGGAGATCCCTCCACAGCAGTTAAACTGGCCACATCAAAAGGCAAAAACACAGTCATTATCATTATCAATGAGACAAAACAGATATGATATGAAATGTAAATATATACCAAAAGCTTACATGCATTTGCAATTCTGACCTGTTTTTGTCCATAGTCAATGAGATTTTGCAGGTCTATATCGTCTCTGTAATGTTTGATCGCGCTGTTAACCATATCTGTTACTTTGCCACGTGCCTGCGATGGATAAACAGGTAAATAACTTCTGAATGTCTGAAAACCTTATTATAGGATATTATTTCTTAAAACTGTCTAGAAAATTAATAACAAACATAACAAGCTGAGGAAAAGTTGGTAAGGTGGCTTGTGAATGACATAAGTAACAGACAGCAGAGGCTGCGCTGTTTTAACAAGAAAACCAGCATATTTGTAATTGTAACAAAGGCTGTTCTTGTTATATCATGTCCAGAACGTTTAAATAATGTACTTAAGTCTGTTATTTGCAAATCCTTCACCAAGACTGGGGTATTTATACTGTACTTCAGTCTTACATAAAACCAATTAAAGTTAAAATGTAAACTTAAAACTGATTATTAATTGTGCAAACAAAGTGTACATTAGGGTAACTAAACAGATTTTTATGTTTCATTTTGAAGTCAATACTTAGTTTTAAGGTTGTAAGAAAAGCTAGTGGTATACATGTTTAAACTTGCTGTGTACTATCATAAGTACACAACATCTATCAGCCAATCAGATGTGCTTTCCAAATATGACTCATAATATTCTTTACCCTGTCTGAAAAGACAAAACCCAGAACACCAGCCAGTATCTGAAGCAGGAAGATTATGGTCAAGCAAATGCAGAACTGCAGGAGAACAAGCAGACAAAACAAAAAAACGGAAACAGAATCATCTATTAGAATTTGCGTAGTTTTTGATGACGAAATAAATAATTTCAAATATTTCAAAACAAGCTGAAGGTGTGACATACTGTACTGACCGTCTGCAGTAAGCAGATGTTCTCCCTCAGAGAACCCACACAGCCACAGAAGGTGATGAAGAACATTAGAACCCCCACTATCAACAGCAGCAGAGCAGGATCCACAGTCAGACAGGCCAATGCTGTCTCTGCACACAGAGACGCACCATAGACAGACATTTGATATTATCATATAGATAGATAGATTATTATTATTAATAATCTATTATTATTATGTCCTTGGTGTTTCAAGTAAACCCACTTACCATGTTTAACTAACCTGGAATAAATGCCAATGGATATTAGCACCATAGCGATTGTCTATAACAAACAGATAGGGTAGACATCAATTACAGTCTGTTTTACAAAAAACATTGTACAGTACAATACTGTATGTTCTACACACAGTGATGTCAATTCTAATCTGGTCAGCGATATTATTTTGGCTCTTCAGAGTGTCACGCTTAAAATTCTTATTTTTTTCTTTAGGTCTTATTGTAAAGTGTGCAATAGTCGTGAGGCTGCTGCTTTAGAACACACCAACGTTTGCTCTGCATGCGTGTAGGATCGTCACAAGCATCAGAACGTGAGAAAGTTCATGAAGAAGAGCTGGCAGGAAATTGTACATGAAGTGAAACTTCAGGGTGTTTTCACACTCCAGTTCACCCACTACTGAAAGGCCCAGTTTGTTTGACACAATATAACCCCTCTTTCTCAAACAGCTATCAGGTTACTATGAAACTCCACATCCTTTTATTCTTGTGAATGCAGTGCCTGTAGTCGTAGAATAAGATCACTTTAAAGCCAGTGGCAACATTATATAAAGTCTTACTTTAAGGAGTTTTAACCTGTTCAGTCCGTCTGGAATATTTTCATTGGTCTAACTCATCACATTTATGTTTTGTCACTATTAGACTTTAGCATTTGAATTGTTTCTGTAGCTTAGCTGGTAGAGCGTGATGCTAGCAACGTCAGGGTCATAGGCTTGAATCCCAAGGAACACTCATGGAGAATTTAACAAAACTGTATTTCTCCTCTGTGGGTAAATGAATGTAAAATAAAACAGCAAATTTAGGTGTATTTAAATATTAAGATGTTTCGAAACCTTCCAAAACTGTAGATATGCATCGCTAAACACTGCTCATCATCTGCACACAGGCAAATTCTTTATAGCTACGTAACACTAACCGAGTGTAATCTAAAAAATAGGAGCTTGGTGTCTATCCCTTCAGTGCATTGAGGTGGCAAAAAAACAACTTAATGATAAAAACAGCAACAACAGAGTCAAATGCTCAGTATTATAATGGGTTATAAAAATAAGTGACCAGATTGTGAGGCTTTCAGCTTGAAATCTCCTTAGGTATTTCCATTTACACCAGCAGGCAGGCAATCTATTGGGGAATGCTATTTTTTAAATAGTTACATTGTTGCTATGAGTGGGCTGTTGTCACATGTCCAAATTAACTTCAGTTTAGTCAACATTAAAACTTAGACATTAAGAACATTACAATTTAGAGAGTGAAACCACCAAACGATGTGAGAAGTAATGATCTAAGGCTGTTTTAAATATTTTGGGTATCTGATTCTCTCACTGAAGAGACGTTATTCATTTAGGTGTATTATTCACTAAATACGACAGGGCAACAATTAAAAGAAGCATGGGGCCCTCACTCATCCAAACACCCCGTGTCTCTCTATCAGCATATGAATCAATGGGACCCGCTGCCTGGCAACAGCAACAAGTTCAAGAAAGTTTGGGATTGTAAACTGGCAATATCACCGATTTCACAAAAGAGGGTTTTGTTGATGAGGTCTAATGTAAACTCATTACTATTCTAGCAAGATCTTATTGCACAGCAGGGTCGATTTATTGGGGTAAAATGCAGGATGGGGGGTTTTGAGTTGTTGTTGAATATTTCAGGTCAGGATCAAACAGGTTGTGCAGCACTAAACGTTATGCATGTTCCAGGCAGTCTAAGAATCTAACCAGTTGTTAACCGATACACATTGGTGTTGAGACATGCCCATAGGCGATGTTTTAAGTGTGTATGTACCTGAAAACCTTTATAGCTACACGTAGGTCGAGTTTCCTTTAAGTCTTGTGAGATTTGATCTCCCTCAGTCTGAGTACTAAGTACATAAATTTGCATGTATTTATGTTTGCTTCCTGTTTAATAACATTGTTTAATAACAACAGTGAGTTAAACTGGTTAAACATTAACAATTAATCCAAAAGCACGTTAGGACTTAAAATCTTTCTCTATATAATGAAATATTGTGTCTTGTTTTATTATAGGATTATTAGTTCTTAGTTCTATTAGATTTCTTAGTTCTTATTTACTTAAGGGAGCATCACTTACCCAAAATATCATGTTGAAGATAAAAAGGAGGTATTTTACCACTGGACTCACGAAAGAAAATTCTTCGTCATCTTTCGTTGCTCGTCGTGACATGATTAAAAGTGTTTGATGTTTGTCACCTAAAAACCTTTAACGTTCAGGCCGCTTCTGAAATAACTAATCAAAACGTTCATTCTAGCCGAAATGAATCCGGCTGTTTCTGAAATCACCCGTCAACTCGCCCGATGTTTATATAAACAGCATACAGCGCAAACGAGCGTGCCGACTAAAATTACATAAAAGCATCTGTGAATCTGTGGTTGTCTTTAAAAGCATTTCCTGATTTAGAGGAGTCAGTGTACTCTAAAGTTGAACACACAGCCCATGTGCAGAACAAGCACCAGTGGGCGTTTCCGTCCTCTCGTTTTATCTTTACCAATCAAAGTACCTGTAGTCTAAGAAGCCATGCAAAATACAATAGTTATTCGTGTATGTCTATGCGCATGCATAATTATCAGACTAATATGCTAACACCCATCTTGGTGACGCCAAACCGTAGACTGACACAAATTTGGAAATTTTGTCAGTAAACATAAATATTCTTAAAAACCATCATGTACATAGCAATTTAAACCAGAACAATGTTGTTCACAACATACCCCCTTAAAATGCAAATAAGTTACCATGTTTTGAAGTTATTGCATTGTTGTCACACATGAGGGCGCCTTAACATTACACGTGCCCTTGGGTATTTAAAAATCGACATGCTTTTCTCTAACTCTTATTATACATACATGTATAACATACTCTTTATAATCTATGTCAGATCTACAGTTTTTGTTTTAATACGGTTGCGGTTCAAGGAGTTTTAAAAGACCTGCTATTTTCGTAGGTTATTTTAGTAAGGAAAACTCCATGCCCCATGTTGCATTGCGGGGAATGAAGTGACGTATGAGGTTGACGTAGCGCTGCTCCTCTCAGCCCTGCAGATTACCCCGCTGTAGTCTGCAACTAAGGGCATTCCCTGTTACACAGTAACGAGAGTCTCGATGCTCGTTTCGTACTCGACTAATTTAACTGACCTTGGGTCATTTTTACCTCAGAAGCGGTAAGAGGTAAGATGCTTTTTGTCTCTTTCCCTCTGTTAAACCGCAGCAACTGCGCAGAACCAGTTTGCTGACCCTGTATCCCTATACCTGCTTAACAGGTTTGTGAAGTACATTAAAAACAATCAGAATGTTCTCACTATGTTTTTTATACATTTTAATTTCTTTACGCCTTCAAAATTGTAATGTCTCAGAACATGTCGTACAGACAAACGTACAATATTGAAGCTCGCTGTTATTGCATATATCACGCGTTTACGTTTTCAGATGCAAATTGTTGCTTGTCATTGGCTTTTTGGGCAGCCACGATTTGTAATGTTTGTGTACCTCTGTTTTGTCAACAAATGTCACTTCGGGGAATACCATCAGCATAGCGAGAACCTCGCTACATTTGAAGCTCAACACAGATGCATGAAAAAACATTTTAAGTTGAATAAAGTCTTACAGTCGGGTTATGTGCTTAAATGGACTGGGTTATACATAATGACGATTAGTTATTGCTCAAGGTGTCCATCATGTCTTTGGGTTGTTTGATTTAGACTGACTGGTGTTTGACTTAAAACTGATTGGGACTATAAGTACAACCTCAGTGCATTTCATGTTATTGAAAAACAAAGCGTTTTTATGTTTCTATAAAATATATGTTTCTAATATGATATATTAGAAAAAATATGTTTCTATAAGATATATATTTATAGAAAGAATAAGTGTGACTTGTTATTCTCCTGTAGATTACATTTCTTAATGCTCGCCCTTGGTGCAGAAGTGAAATATGTGACACATCCATTATTTTCCAACCCTTTAAAACTGGTTGAGGGGGTGTTGTTGGTATAACACAATCTCTACTGACTGTACTGTTATGTCATAACACTGTAATTTTACTGGAATAAAATTGGCACAGTGTTTATTTCTTCACATTTATTTTTTCACAGACAGATCTCTTGCCACCATCCCTTGGAAACAGGAAGAGAAAGCCAAGGAAGACAGAGCACGTGTGCCACATCTGTACGGTCACTGGTAACCTGACATGCCTGCGTTTCCTCTGTTGCTATGGAACATGTAACTGCTGACCAGGAACCGTCCGCTGGGGTGAGGTACCGCGTGGAACGCTCTGTTTTCGATGAAGGCTACATCGACTCTGAACTTCTGCACAGGAAGAAGAGAATTCCCAAGTCCTGTATAAGAAGGGTTGCTGATCAGCTCCGGTAGG
>JAZGTI010012353.1:0-15811 GCA_036877585.1 Botia kubotai
TACAGTGTACAGTCCAGGCTACAGTGTACAGTCCAGGCTTACAGTGTACAGTCCAGGCTTACAGTGTACAGTCCAGGCTACAGTGTACAGTCCAGACTTACAGTGTACAGTCCAGGCTACAGTGTACAGTCCAGACTTACAGTGTACAGTCCAGGCTTACAGTGTACAGTCCAGGCTTACAGTGTACAGTCCAGGCTTACAGTGTACAGTCCAGGCTACAGTGTACAGTCCAGGCTACAGTCAGGCCACATGTGACCTTTAACAACCCTGCTAGCATGTTGGCAGGTGTGTTTAACGTGACATTTCATGGAGTCACTCAGTTAGGATGCAGAATTAGTATCTTAAAATGCATTTCAGTCTATACATCTGTCACCTCGTTGCTTTTTGCTGGTTGCAGAATTTCATGGATAGTTTTCTGGGTGTTTGTTTTATGTTTAATCATGTTCTGCCATTGCCTGTCCTTTCTTCAAAGGTCACTGTGGTCCGCGCTGCTTGTTAGCTGCTTTCCAACGTTCTGCCAATGTCTCACCCATGATGAGACAGTGTGAGCGTCATGCCTGACTGCTTCTCCAGCTGAGGTTGTATGCAAACTTTCTCACTGCACTTCTAAACTATCCAGTCGTGTAGCTGAACTTCAACAGTGGAGACATGGACTGATTTTCTGTGTTTCTGTCCATTTATTCCGCTGAGAGGCATGAATGCTGTGTTTCAGTGCTGCTATGAGAGCACTGGCCGATAGCAAAAGGGGGAGAGTGTTAAATAACTTGTCTGAAACATTATTATTACTGCAGTTCTATTCTGCAATGCTATTGGTGCAGAAATGACACACAGTGTTTTTACCAAAACAATTAGCAAAATATGTGTTTAAAAATATACTCAAACAATTCATATCCTCACTGCCTCTACGAGCCCCCAATGACCTCTCTGATGCGTGACACACAGACTCATGGGAACTGTAGGCATATGGCCTGTCAGGACTTTATCATGGATGGATGATGCAGTTTTTCTGTGTTCTCTCAGAGACCAGCGCTGTGCTGTTGTGATGCAGGGGCAGTTGGAGGTTGTGCTGTGCTGTCAGGTGAATCTGTTTTGTGTCAGCATGCTTCATGAGAGCGAACAGGGTTTGTCACTATACATTATGAGGTGTGTGAAGCAGGAACAAGGAGTTATTTTGTGGTTGAGCAACTGTGATTTGTTCCTTGCTTAAATCAGTAAAATGCCACTCACAGCATTGAAACATGAATTAATCATTTCAAACGCTGTGTTGAGTGAAGAAGTCTTGATTTTAATTTAAGAAATGGAAAATGGTAATTAAAGCTGAAGCAATCATAAGTATGATGCAATCTAATTGTATTAGTGGAAACAATCATTTCCTGCCAAGTGTCATTTTTCTAATGCAAAATGTTTAATGCACTTGGAATAGGATCTGTGGGCTTATTTTAATGAAATACAAATCATTTTCCTAAAAGTGTAAACCAAACAACCAGTGTAATACTCAAAGCCGAGCAAATCCAATCATCTAATAAACGCACCACTCAAGAGTGCAAAGCTTAATAAAGACTTGAAATTAGGCAAGAAAAACAGCGTTGAAACATTTTGACCAATGAATTGGCATGACTTTTCGACCTACTGAGCATATCAGAGCAGAACTTTCTCATAGACTGGAACCGGGAAAAAGGGGCCATGCAGAACATCATAACAACATGCCAACAATCAGTCAGAAAGCCCTGGCAACCACCCAGATTCTAGCCCTGGGTGAGGAGTTTAGCACTTTTCTCCATACAATGTCAAATCTACCTCAATAACTCAATCTGCTGTGTGTCTGATATAAACAGCTGTGGAGACTTTATTTCAGTGGTGCTTGATGGGGAGATGTTTAGAGCCTCTGCTTTATGGATGTTTCAGCTCACACCTAAAGTAGCGCGAGGACTTTAGCACAGTTCCATCAGATAAAATGTTTCTATTGGTCTCAGCAGGAGAAAAACTCTGAATGGTTTCTTCTGTTCTTTTTGGTTATTTGCTGCCATGACAGACACACTGAACAAAGCAAACAAACCCAGAGAGGGAAACAATTTCACTCAGTACATCAAACAGCAGTGTGTGTGTGTATGTGTGTGTGTGTTAATATAAACTCACACACACATAGACGGGCTGTCTGAAGCAGAAAGAACTTTTAATGTTAACTCTTTGTGTAGGAAAAATGGTGTTAAGAGGATCCACAGTTTCAGAATCCACTAAACTTACTGCAGGCATCCGGGCTCTTCCTGTTTAAATGTGCTGGTTAACAAACTGCACAGCTGTTAATAAAAAACCTATCAAGTCACTCAGCAACACTTAAGATGTTTTGACAGCTCGAAATCAATACTTCCAATGTGCAAAACATCTCTTATCAAGACATCTCTTATCAGTTTCACCCATATTGGTGGACTTTACTGTGACCTGTGTTTACTGTACGTGACCGGGTGAAATGCGGGACCCATCTTAACCCCTCTGTGTCTGCTTTTCCCCTGTAACACCCGTCAGATTGAGGCCTCATTACCCACAAGTCTCTGTATTAAACTCATCTGTCAATCGCCACGTGATAAGTAAGGACTGAATGCACACATACTGAGGCAGTTCTTTGCATCTACTCAACAGGCCTCAGTTCACTCTATCCCAATAATTCTCTCTCCATCATGGCTTTACCTGCTGTCAGTGTTCAGTCAATGCTGTTGACAGTCCTCCAGGGGTTTCTGTTCCATCTGTTGACTGGATGTGTTCAATTTGAGAAATGAAGGTGTCTTTGCCTAATGGACCATTTTTGGATTTCTGAACACATGCTTTATTTTTCCTGAAACACTTTTCAGCTGTCTTGGTTTTCAGAAGTATTCTAATACTAAACTGTGTCTCTGTGTGAATCTCAGTTTTTCTGCTGCTGTTCAGTGGCACAGAGCTAAAGTCTGTCGCCTCTGTGCTGTAATAAACTGACTTTCTTAAAATCTAAACTGATTTTAATAATTAATCAATTCTAATTGTGATTCATTGCTTAATATTTCATTAGGATTTGTGAATATCTCTGTATCTCTCAAGGTTCAATGCACTGCAGTGTCATTATTGACTGTTTTTCCTGGATTCTGACTCTTGGGTTTGACAGATTTAATCATTTGTGTCGCTTTGGGTGTTTTTTCATGGCTGACAGGATTTAATGCTGTAATGAGGCTGTGCAGGGAAGGAAAAGATGAAGCCTGTCTGTTTTTTAATGAATGAGTCCTGCTGTACTTGTTCCAGTGTTTTCATCTGTTTCTCACCAGCAGGACACACAAGCAGTTCTGAGACAAACTCACTCTCACCTCAGGCTCTCCCCTTCTCTCTGTTACACTGTACTTTCTTCTCTGACTCTTTGATGTATTCTCTCTACTGTCCAGTATGTCTCTCATATGCTCTTCTGTTTCTGTCTTACAGGAAACCTTCAGTCAGGAAAGATGGTTCTGTCATTGTTTAGCAGCCCTCATGTTGGTCCTCAGCTGACCTGTGGCAACATCATCAAGATGCCTGGAACAGATGATTCATGCATTCATGCATTCACACTGTTTTGGGTGGACTGCTCCTCAGTCTTCAGGGCTGTGTGTGCTGCTGTGTTCCTCACACCTGATGACTGTGGGATTGTTCTCAGGCTTTGACAGATTGCTTTCCTGAAGTCCGTTTCACAGCAAAAGCATCCAGCTTTCCAAATATACAGAAGCTTCTGGCACCTTCATTCATACGTTCCTTTCCCACAGATTGATGTTTGAAGTCATGCAGTGTACAGAACATCAATTCTGTCGCACATTCTCTTCATCTCTCCTCCATCACTTGCTCATTTCACTCATTCCTGAAATTCTATCTCAGAGAATTCTTTGAGTTTAGGATTCCGGTTTTGTCCAGCCATCAGTTGGGAATAAGGGAGTACCAGTAATTCCTATAAATGTAACACTGGCGGGCGCAAACTGTGTTTTTTATTTTGTTTTCCATTAAATATAAATGTAGTCCATATGACTGTACTGTATTTTAAATCTTCTGTCACACAATAATAGCTTTGTGTGAGAGAAAAACTGAAATTAAACTTGATGTGAATAAAAAATGTATAAAAGTTTCCATGGCCTAATGTATATATTAACAGTATAGAGTTATAATCATTAAGTGATTATATTTATTAAATATAATCATTTAGTGATTATATTTATCACTTAATTCTGTTGCTTACAATCATAAGCTACAGGTATTATGAAACATAAACATTTTGTGAACACAGGAGCAAAAAGCAAAAGATGCGACAGTTAAACACTCTCAAAATGTCTTATTGACGGGTCACCTAGACGTTATTGAAACCTGAGTGGGCGGGTAAAGAACACCTGGCTGTTCTGAATGCAGTAAATCCATCTTTTCCCTCTTCGCTACAAAGTGTTTTTTAAAGGTCTGTTTTGCTTCCTTTGTCACAGTCATTCTTTGTTTTTCATACTGGCTCTGTTTCAAAACCTAGTGAGTCGCCTACATAGACAGCATTTCAAAGTCATGCTGTAAGCACTCTCCCTTTACAAATAGTGGTTACAAAAAATATGGTGCATATATATGCTGCCTTATAAGATGCCAATGTTAAGTCAAAAATTCTTCCAACAAATTAAGAATTTTACCCAATATTGTTACTTAAACATCTTTATTGTTAAAAGTATTGAACCTTAATCTCTGTTTAAATCATTTGTGAAGCTACCATGTTCCTGTATCAATATCTGATGATAAAACTTATGTAGTTTACCTTTAGATTTCCATAAGTACACAAAGAACACAAACTTTGTGCTTGTGCAGGTAATGAGGCGTGAGTCTGTGAAGTGTGAAGAGTCACGCTGTGAGCAAGTAGTGATTTCTATCCTGAAATACAAATTCCCTTAAAGAGACCTGAAATTTCCCATGATCCTCTTTTCACACTCATGTATAAGTAAATGGACTAAATGGAAGAAAGTGAATGTAAAAAGGGTTTCCTCTGGATCTGACTAAAGTTATGTAATATCTATTCATGAATCAGGATAAGCATCTGATAGGAGCAACCAGCAGGAATCAGATTGGAGCCGTGACTTTACGTGAATACATGATTTCATGCAATCTTAGGCTTTACGCATCGCTTCTGGGATTTTGTAATAGGAATGAGTTTTACATTGCCGTTCTTTCCTGCACACACATCTCCATCCAGAAGCTTTATAAGAAAGTACAGATAGTTAAGTCATGAGAAATGAGGTCACAGCTCATTGCTAATGCATCACCGACATCCATGAATAGCTGCATAAATAATCTTGTATTTTCCCTAATAAACAGGGAAGGCGAGTATCTAGCGCTGAATGAATTGCTGGTCTGGACAGATTACCTCAGCGCACACAAGACTGTTCGCTCGCCATGTGTTTGTTTGCACTCATGAATGTGGGTTATAAATACCTCGACGTTGCTCCCTGGCCTCTCATTAGTACTTGTTAATCAACTACGACCAACTGAGGTCACTCAATTGAGTCGCAAACAGAATGAGAACTTCATTATTGGTGAAGCGTGGTTGGCTAAAGCTTGTCCTGGGGGGACAACATACACACATAATTACGTGTGTATGTGTGTGTGTGTGATTGTGTGGCCTGCTTCCTGCCCAGCTGAGCCTCTAGGAAAAGAGAGACTCATGATTAGCTATACAAGTGAAGTGAAGTGATTCATATGTTCCCTCTCATTAGAAATGCTGTCCGTCTGCGCTTGTTCATTGGCCAGTAAGTATCTACAGTTTAAAATGAAGCCCATGTGTGCTGTAATGTGTCTGTGGTTCATTGAGCTGTAACAGTAATGATCTCCATCCCTTCATGTAATGCAAGCCAGGAGGAGACATGCGAGGACCTGATCATCTACAGACTGACCTCAGACTGAGTTAAACATCATCGAGGAGTTTACTGTGGACCTCTGTCACGGCAGATGGGACATGTGGAGCTTTCAGGTGTCAGGGCTGTGATTGGTTGTTGTGACACATTGAGGAAACCAATCAAAACTCCAGATTTATGAATACAGTCATTGTGACATATGCAGCCATTTGTGGGATAAATTACAGATGGTTTGCATATTGCAAAATGGCCTCCATCATCAATCATGAGTCAATAGTCTCCAGTGACAGGCAGACGATGTTAAATGCTCCAGACCGATTTTAGATGAAAATGCACAGATGTCCCTTACACAGTCAATTTATTTCTCAGATAAAGATCTAACATTATAAGGGAATCAATTTTCCCTGAAGTTTGGAGGTAAAAGCATGTATTACTGTACTATGAAAACTTGCTGGTGTCTATAAAGACAGCATTATGGGTAATCAGACTTGTGGGGTTATGGTTACATCACCAGCTGAAACACCAGGTCCAGGAGCCCTGCTTTTAAAGCCCTCCAGATATAAACATACATAATGTAGATGTTTAATGGAGACACATTAAGATGTTTAGAGTCATCCATATCCAAAGACCTCACACCTGGACTTCTGTCTTGATAAAGTGTCCGATCATATCTTCAGAGTTAAGGTTACCTCAGCTGATGATGTTTTTGACTTTACAATCCTGTTATCTCACAGCTGTGTTGATCTGAACGCATGTGGTCTAGATTGATCTATTTCCTGCAATATTACTTTATATTTGTGAAAGCAGACGTGACCTCACTCAGCTTTTTATTTTCATTATCCCCATAAGAAAATAAAACTTTAAACCACATGAGGGTCAATAAATGGCAATTTTGGGGTGTATCATTCCTTTAAAGCTGCAATCTGTTTTAAACCAAATGAACAAAAATCAGTTATTGATCAAGTACATAATAGATCAGTGTACATAATGGTCCCCTTACCTTAACCTGAATCACACCGCTAAATCTGTAGTAATGATTTAGAATATGTGACGTGTGGTGACGTCACGCCTGGCTTCCGACTCACGCGTGTGTGTTTTGTTCTTACGGCAGTTTAATTTGTTAACTCGTCATTCGCGTGAACTCCGCAGTAAAGTAACTCACAGTTTCACTTCACACAGATGGCGACAGACAGTCTAAAGTCACGGCTGTGTACAGATGGCAGCTCTGAGCAGAGCAGGAGGGTAAATAAACATTACAACACACTGATAGTTATGCTTTCACAGTCCAGTATGAACAAACACGCTGGCACACACATACACCCAGAAAACAATAATTAAATTATGCTGCTAGCTACCAACACTCGTCATTATGAACCAAGTAAATGAGATTTCTTTCTTAGTTTGCAAGAATCCAAGACGTTTGATTAGCGCCTCTGTTGCTCTTTTACAGTGTCTCACATGAACGTGTGCAAGTGAAGAGCAGCTCTCCTCATCTCTGCTCAGCTCTCCTCATCTCTGCTCAGCTCTCCTCATCTCTCCTCAGCTCTGCTCATCTCTCCTCATCTCTGCTCAGCTCTCCTCATCTCTGCTCATCTCTGACCTTCACAGATGGAGCTGTCTGTATACATGTACAGATCTGGACGGAGAGATTGACAGCATGAGGTGAGTGCTGTGGGGGGCAAGTCACATGTGTAACAAATAACAGATGAGTTTTTATTTGTCTGGTTTATGTTGACAGTGTAAAACTAATTAACTAATTAAATAAATCTGACCACGCATCATTAAACCTTTTTTAATGGTCATTTACACCATTTTGACCCACATTATCTCAGTGTTTACACTACATTAAGTTATTATTGCAAAAATTACCAGTTAATTGTGTGATGATTAATTTACCAAAAACATGTTTAGCTGCTTTTTCAAACTTGATTTTATTTATTAAAGTTTCAAGCATGTGTTGTTTTTTCATGTTTAGGTTGCAGGTCACATTTCTGGTGGTGTGTTCAGCAGCTGGAGATGATCTGAGGTAATACTAACAGCTTTATCAGCTATTATAAATCTTTACTGTTAATCAAGACAGTGGTTGGCCATCCAGACTCTTGCTACAGTCCTGGAATAAATGTAGACAGATCATCCGAGCCTCACCCTCCTCAAGTCTTTCCATGTAGAGATGAAGATTAAAATCAGGAATGCTGATGATGATTTAAAAGTAAAGCTATTTTACTCCAAACGTTATCAAATGAACTAGCTCCAGTGGTCATACTTGACCACCATCACCTGGGTTGATTTATTCCACCTGTTTTTTTCTGAGCTGTGCTTTCAGAAGAATGATGAACGTGACTCTTTAACTAGCTTACATGTATTCCTACAGTCATCAGTGCATTCCTTTATCTATTAGACAGTCCGATGAAAATGGCAAAAACGTAATATTTAATGTGTAATGTTTCCATCGCAGTGAGGAGTCTTTAGGGTGCATCTCTGTACAGAGATCAAGCTGCCTCACCCTCCCAATCCCAAAACACTCATTTACAGAGTAAACATTCAGCAGGTGGAGAATATTAGCATCCCCCTTGTTGCTAAGTAACAGAAGGAAAGGATTCCCTATTTACTACAGCTGCTGTCTCACACCTGCCCATACATCACATCATCACTTCAAGTTGAGTTCACATATAGGGTCTAAGACTGTGTTTACACTGCCATGAAAAAACCAGATAAGATTGGATCTGTGCATTAGGTTTTGCAGTGTAAGTCTGACACCACATTAAAAACCTGGTCTCAGACTTTAGAGCTTATTGTACACTAAGAGCTCTATAGCCATCCTTCATCTTAGGTTCATTCAGTACATATGCTGATAACAGTGGTGATATCAAACCAGTTTAATCACTCGTGTTATGAGAATTCTTTATTTTTAGGTTGAACCTTTGTGAGTTTTATTTTATTGAGTTTTATTGCGGGCAGTATAACTAACAAGCAGGTTGGGTAAACAAATAATTTGACACATATTTGCAATCAAAATCTGTGCAATTACCAACCAGTGTTCAAGACAGTAAAGCCTCTGGATTTTAAACAGCCATAAGTCTTTGGCTGCAGCAGAGACAGCTGATAAAAGACCGGGTTCAGAAAGCTGCAGAACAGTCTTCTCTTGTCTCCAACATAGTAATTTTCTCATAATTAACATATTAGTAAAGGTCAATGTGTCTGCGTGCCTTTCGTTTAACAGCACTCGATGTATTCAAAGCCTTTTCATGCCTTTAAAGATTTATGAACTCGTTATATAAGCAGCTTCACACATTTCAAGGCCGAGATTGAACACAAAACTAAAACAGAACATCATGGAGTAGATGAACTGTTTGAAGTTCCAGTCATCTTGACAGGACATTTTATTCACCACCATCTTCTAACAGAATGACCAGTCATAAATATTCTCTTCATAACAGCTTTTGATCAAAGAGGATGTTTCTTCAAAGGTTCACCTCAGAAGATTGTGTCAGTCTAGACGAGAAAGCTTGTGAGGTCAGATGTTCTCATTACGTCTGTGTTCCTGATCAAATAAATGCTCTTCAGCTAATTGTGAGTGTGAGGTCAGACAACAGGTGCTGAATAATAATGCCACCTTTAATGAAGCGATGATAAAATTGTTGCAATTAGTAATCCTTCTTTAAAGAGCAAATGGTTTCCAGCTGAAACCCCAGTTTCCTCATGAACGGAATTAAGCATTGCTCAAATTGATCAATTTCAAGGTTGTAGAGTCTCGCTGCCATAAACTAATTACAGCACAAACTAGTCTTCTATGCTAATGGGTCGGTGTATTGCAGTCACATTAAATAAACAACAAGACATAATTGCCGTGCCAGGGATCGGTAAACGTGATTAATATTATTGGGAGTGGTAGATTATTCTGCTAATTGAAGATCACATTTTGTCTATTTGATTTTGAATAAATTCCACACTCAGTTTTTCATTTGATGAATAGAGAGTCATTGTTTGAATGGAATCATTCTCTCTGTTTTCAACACTCTGGAAAATACATCACAGTTCTGACAGAGTAAAGCACTTTTCGCCTTGTAAGAAATCTATATGACTCTCTGTGTCTCAGGAGCCATGTGCTGGCTTTGTGTAATTTTCTGTCTGATGGAGCAGTTTTCACGAAGCTGGTGTCTTAATATTTCAGCATATTATATACTGTGATTCTAGCAGATATTTGATGTATGTTTGTGGAACAGTCAGAGGTACAATGATTCAATGTCCTTGTGTCATTTACATCAGTCATTTAGCAGGCGCTTTTATCCAGAGCGACTTACAAAAGAGAGAGCATTAAACATTTTTACATAACAGCCAACAAGCCTTGTCTACAAATCTACATGTACCATGTGTGTGCATGTGCTTGTGGGTGTCAGCATGTGTGTGCACAAGTGTGTGTTTGTCATGGTGAAATATTATGACAACCGACATTTTACTGGTCTCCACTAAATAAAAAAGACTCATAAACAAGCCAAATCATGTTTTTCTTTAAATCTGATGTCATGCACATGTTTGTATGAGGGTTAGGTTTATGTGTAGGGAATAGAAAATATCATTAACCTAATACAAAATCTATGGAATGACCTCACTAATATAGACAAAGAAGAGTGTGTGTGTCTGCATGTCAGTGTGTGTTTGTGTATGTGTGTGTGCTCTTGCAGTGTTAGTGACACAACTGATGAAACACAATGTAAAAGGCATGTAAATAAATGTGCAGTTTTGTCCTGCAGGACAGTCATTCATTGTGAGGTTGTGTAATGTTTTGTGTACAGTTGAGTTGATAAGAACAGCCTGTTGAGGTGCAGTTATACAGAAAGAGAAATCTGTCTTTCTCTTCTAGAATAACAGCAGAGCAGACCGGCTTTCCTGCTGTAGGAAATCTGGAGGGAAGAGTGACAGAAATTCAAGTGTAATTTCTCACATCATCAGCCCAGATGCTAAGCTCCATGTCTCCAGTGAGACTTCCTGTTTCCTCCTGAGATACTTCCTGTGGATGTAAGCTAACCCCTTGCCACATTTTTTTTCTCTTGACTGACGAGTGAATTTTGGTCTCTGGCAGTGTTCATTGCTCTGCTTGACTGATTTTCTGCATGTTTTACATGATTTCGTGTAAAATGTTGCTTCGGATTCAATGACTGGAAAGTCAATATTTTAGTGCAAGTGGCTGTACTGGACCAGATTTTTTCACTTGGCATAAACAGTGCAGAGTATAACAGAGTATACAGCATTATAGAGTATATACTTCATAAAACATCATCATGTGTCCCAGCACATGGTTTTTCTAAACAAACTCCTCATGATTCACACCATCCACTTGATTTAAAATACAAGCACATATTTATTGTGAGAGGGCAAGTTAGTTTTTGCTGACACTTCCCTCGTGTGCATTATTGAGGGCAACCGCTGGTTATTCCCTATGCCCATATCTCACACCCAGACACACCCTCCAGTAGCACATCTCTCTCTCTCTCTCTCTCTCTCTCTCTCTCGTGGACATGTGGACGAGTGCACAAAGAAAACTCTGTTTCCCTCCAAATTACATTTGCTCAGAGGAAAGAGCTTCACACAGACTAGTTTGCATGTGTGTGTTTGTAGTTCTAAACAGCAGCACATGATAGGACCATCTGTGCTTCTTTTATTCTATGAAAATGTGAATGTATTTTGGCCCTTTATAAAAACACAAATCTCTGGAATCAAGGTGCAATGGACTGGAACTCATGTTGTTGGAAGCTGAGGGTAGGTCCAAATCTATATCTGTAGTGTATAGAGTGTTTATGTATCGTTTTGATCATTCTGGGTACTAAACGTATTTCCTTGTATTATTCAGTATTCAAGCTCTACTGTTTGTTCCTTTTTGATTTTTGTTAATGACATTTATTTTTTAAATATATTTACATCTTTCATGGAAAGGTTAATCCTCTAAACATTCTGTTATTATTTTCTCATATGTTTGTTGTTGTTTTTTTCTCATGAATGTTTAGAGTGTTTATTTTGGGGTGTGTTATTCTTGGGGAACCTACTGTAGGTATTTGGTTTGGCCTCTTCTAGCAGGCTGTTGCATTTATAAATGCTATATTAACTCAGCATAATCCTGCCTGCATTAGCAGGTCTCTAAAGTACTTAAGTCGAGTACAACTGAATGCTTGTGCTTTTACTTCATTAAATTTTCAGAGAAAAAAAAAACTTTTTACTCCTTACAATTTTATTTACATTTAAAGTACTTGTTACATTTTTGCTCCTCATTTTCTTCTGTCTTACATTACTGCTAACAAACCCAGGGATGGCAGAGCAGGCAATTGCCAGTGGCTTTGGGCTTGGAGGCGGGGCCTCCATAATCAGCGATAGATTGTCACTCACCTATAGTGAAACCAATTAAAGTCAATGTAATGTCAGTGGGCCCCACACTCTGAATGTATTAAGAGGCAGAATATGATGAACAATCATCTGCCAGTATATAATACGACCTCATAGTCTTTGGTCAGAGGGGGAAATCCTGTCCATACGTGGCATCTGATGATCTCTGAAGATGACGTGATTATGAAGCAGCTCAGGTTTAACTAGAAGCTGTGAGGAGAACTGGCCCACTTTTGTTGTTTAATATAGACAGGTGGTGTACTCTGAATGAGACTGCAGCTGTTGCCCAGCCTCTACAGCTGACACACACATAATCTCATGTAGCGTGTGTGTGTGTGAGAGTAAATGTTGGAGGCAGTTAGGCTGTCATTTGCCCTGGCAGATTCCCAGGTTTCTCACTCATTTTCTGCCATTCATCTTTGCAAATCCTCTCAAGCTCGGTCAGGTTGGATGGACAACTATTATACGGTCTCTCCAAAAATATTTGACAGGGTTCAAGTCAGGGCTCTGGCTGGGCCACTCTAGGACATTTACAGAGTTGTCTCAAAACCACTCCTGTGTTGTCTTGGCTGTGTGCTTACAGTCATTGTCATTGGAAGGTGAACCTTCAGCCCAGACTGAGGTTCTGAGTGCTGTGGAACAGGTTTTCCCAGCTGAAGTCTCAGTTCCTGCTGCTGATGCTGCCAGCACCATGCTTCACTGTTGGGATGGTTTTGAGCAGGTGATGAGCCCAGACATAAGTTTTAGAAGTGAGGCCAAACAGTTCAACCTTGCTTTCATCAGACCAGAGACTATTGCTCCTTACAGTCTGAGAGTCTTTCAGGTGCTTTTATAAGCAAACTATAAGCGTTGCTAAGTACAATTAACAGTGGAGGGAAGTGTGTGTGTGTGTGTGTGTGTGGTTGGGGGGGGCGGCGGTTACTTTATTATGTATTGGGGACAAATTTATACCTAAAAGGCAGCAAAACCTGATTAATCTGAGTAAAACCTCCTTTTGAGACATCCTTATTTGTAAAAACGGTATAAAAGTATAGTAAATAAAGTTTTGTTTACTATAAACTGTAAAAATGCAGAATGCTGTTTTCCGTTAGGGTTAGAATGTGGGTTAAGGTTAGGTTATAGTGTTTATAACTAGCTGTGTATAAAAACATTATGAGTCTATGGAATACTCCCATTTATATAGATAGGCTTTTTGAAACAGGGCTCAGCCCTGAGGACTGACCATTACCCACACGGCAGATGAGTTGTCAGTGTTCCCCATGTCACTATGCTGATTTATTACCGTCAGTGTTTTTGACCTTGTGATTGTGTGGCTCAGATTTGTGCTTGTTGTCTAAACTTGGGATGGATGATCAGGTGAGTGTGCTGTTGTATGTCTTGTAAAGGTTTTTAATGGTTAGTCTGGAGTCTTCTATCAGGCCCTTTAGTCTACATTTCCTGCTGGTTCTTTTAATTAGGCAGCTTATAAAAGCAACCAGGCTCTGTTTAACTGATGAATGATGCATACTTGTCAAAAAGTTTCAGTGTGCGTCTGTCTGAGAGAATTTGAGAACGTACACTTGGCTTGTATCTGTCATTAGCACATTCTTAGAAAGTCACATGATTCCCAATTTTAAAAGAATAGAAAGAAATGTTTCATTATTCACTTGTCCTCATGTCTGTATGCTGTAATTCTTTCTGTAAAATACAGAAGTTTTATTATGCTAATTATATGAATATGAACCTCTTAAATAAGTTCACTGTTCGTTTTGAACTTAATGGCACATGAATTTAAAATGACATGAGTCTTAGAAAATAATTGAATTTATGGGTGAACTATTTCTTTAACCTGATCGATTGCCTCAGTTAATGTGCAGAACAAAAGGCAACATGTTCATGTTCTTGATTTGACTAATAGCTGGTCTGTTTTATACTCCAGTGGTTTCTCTGGTTTTATACTGGACTTCTGTCTCCATATGTTAATGGGCATACATGTCACCAGTTGCTGCTCTCTATCTGTCTTGAGAGATAGCCGCGTTTCAGACACACCACAAAGTGCCGACCTCAGCCTGAGGAAATACCAGTGTGCTAATACATGCGTGTTATATGTTTCCTTTGCAGAGCAGATCTGAGATCAGTGCAGCTATGATGTATAGGGTGTGATAACAAGTGGGGGTAATCAGGACCTGGTCTGGGGCCTGTGTGTGTGGGTTTTATCTCAGCAGGCTGTCTAGCAGGTTATGTCTGACTAAATAAGCGTTTGGCTTCACTTCTGTAGTTGTACTTATAGATCAGACTGACTGACTGAACATTCACAGATGCCTGACAGCAAAACGTTCACAGGAAGGTCTGAGAGCCCTGCTTACTCACCTGCTCATGAATGCCTGCTTAGCTCATGAATATTAATTAGGTTACAGTACACAAACAGTTGAGTGTGATCTTTTAATGTTTTGATAAGCAAATAGTCTAATGTGATGTATTGATCTGAAGACCAGGGACTAGTTACATAAACAGGTGCTTAAGAGCTTTAGGGCTATTCAGTCTTAATTTTTTCAGATTCAAATTATACTAATCTTTTTATGTAATTGATGTAAAAAAAAGTTGTGATCAGTCTTGAAAACTAACTAACTTGATAACTAACTTACTAATAAGACTAGTGAGACTAAGCAGTTTATGTAACCAGCCCCAGGTCTGAAGTTAAATAGTTGCTCATGAGATAAACTCAACAAAATATTAATTCAGGCAAGTCACTGGATAAATAAATGCAACAGACACTTGTCCAAGGATATTGTCCAATATTATTTATTAATAATTTTGGCACTGAATCATTTTTCATTAACATAAAAATGAAATGAAAACTCTCGCTTAGGTACTGGACATGCTTCAATTCTGTACTCAATACATCCCTGTTCTCATCTGAGGCAGAGAGACTCTGTGCTGTGTTTATGGCCGGCTGTCCACTCATTTATGACCCTCACACACTCTGTCTCCTCCTTCTTTATGCAGGGAACAAGAGATCCTGTGTGTGTCACACAGGACTGGCCTGTCTACAGTGGAGCAGTCTTCAAGCTCAGTGTCTATGATGTAAAGGAGGGGTGTGAGCAGAAGGTTAGTGAAGAGCTTCTCTCTGCATTTGTGTATGAAGGACTTCCTTCACTCTGTTAAACGCATGTCTTTGACCCTCTTTCACATGAAACACGTGCCTGTGTTCCAAAATGTAGTACTGCAGACGTACTGCAGACATACTGCAGACATACTGCCTACATACTACAGACATACTGCCTACATACTGCCTACATACTGCAGACATACTGTAGACATACTGCCTACATACTGCAGACATACTGTAGACATACTGCCTACATACTGCCTACATACTGCCTACATACTGCAGACATACTGCAGACATACTGCCTACATACTACCTACATACTGCCTACATACTGCAGACATACTGCAGACATACTGCCTACATACTACAGACATACTACCTACATACTACCTACATACTGCCTACATACTGCAGACATACTGCCTACATACTACAGACATACTGCCTACATACTGCCTACATACTGCAGACATACTGCCTACAT
>JAZGTI010012354.1:0-15811 GCA_036877585.1 Botia kubotai
TTTAGGTAAAGTGTGTTGAGGTTTACGTAAAGTGTGTTGAGGTTTACGTAACGTGTGTTGAGGTTAACGTAACATGTGTTGAGGTTAACGTAAAGTGTGTTGAGGTTAACGTAAAGTGTGTTGAGGTTTACGTAATGTGTGTTGAGGTTAACGTAAAGTGTGTTGAGGTTTACGTAATGTGTGTTGAGGTTAACGTAAAGTGTGTTGAGGTTAATGTAACGTGTGTTGAGGTTTACGTAAAGTGTGTTGAGGTTTACGTAAAGTGTGTTGAGGTTTACGTAACGTGTGTTGAGGTTTACGTAAAGTGTGTTGAACTTAGCGTGACGTGTGTTGAGGTTTACATAAAGTTTTACTGTAAAAAATGTGCCTGCTACTTTACGATTGTAGTGGTGTCCTGTTCACTTTAAGCAAGCAAAATTTTGGAATCCACAACGAATATCAGTAACGGGATGTAACGCTACGGGGCTTCTGTTTTGAGTAAATAATAAATTATAAATAATAATGCATAATAAATTAAAAGTTAAATATACCGTCTACTTTGATTATCCGAAATGCTGCAAGTCATGCAGTTTCTCTTTATAAATAAGTTTGTAAGTTTGTATGTACAAGAAGTTTGTATTCTTTTTAACCTTGGTATAAACTCGTAAACCATTCCTTTTTAATTTAGTTTAAACCATTTCATTTGATTTAGTTAGTTAGGTAGTTTAAGTTTCTCATTTAATATAGAAATTCATGATCCTTTAAATGCAGACAGAAAACTGTGTATTTTATCAGCAGGAGCTGAACTGTTTAATACATTGTACATTGTAATACGTTGTCTCAATTCTTTGAGCATGTCTCTTCGTTGTGCAGTGAATAAGAATGCCAACACAGAACCAGCTAAAGAAGGTGAGAAGAAGGAAGAAGAGGAAGACAACGGCGGTGATGAAGATGGACCCAAACCCATTCCGCCATTTAGTTCCTGTTTCATACTCTCCACCACAAACCCGTAAGTGTGTGTGTGTCCGTCAGGTTCTGGACTGTTTAGAATGATATACAGGTTATGGAAAAGTCAAGCAGTTTATTGGTCAAGAAGTGTGTGTGTGTGTCCAGAATAAATGTTACATCTTAACCCCTGTGAGTTTTCAGGTTCAGGAGATGCTGTCACTACATCCTGACACTGAGATATTTTGAGATGTGTATTCTGTCAGTCATCGCCATGAGCAGTATCGCTTTAGCAGCAGAAGACCCGGTGTGGCCCGAATCACCTCGAAACAACGTGAGTTTGAACATTTTTCTTCTATAAGTTTAATTTGCTTTAACGTTTTCTGATATATTGGAGAATTTGATGAAAAACATTGTTTATGCGTTTGCTTCCTGTTCTCCAGGTTCTGCGGTACTTTGACTATGTCTTCACGGGTGTGTTTACCTTTGAGATGCTCATCAAGGTAACGTGTGCGAGAACCGACGCCTGTGAGTTTGTTGTTTCATGCCTCTGTGATATTTCTGTTATATCTTCTGCTGTGTTTCAGATGGTGGTGTTGGGCTTGGTTTTGCATGAGGGCTCGTATTTTCGTGACCTGTGGAACTTTCTGGACTTTGTAGTGGTTAGTGGTGCCCTGGTAGCCTTTGCCTTCACGTAAGTGCCCTGTACCCCACCTTTTCCTGCCCTGCAGTGCTGCCTGCTGCCACTGTTCTCTCTTCTGCCACTCTGCTATCCAGCTGCCACTCTGGAGCTCATCAAAACTCTCCACCTCTCTGTCTGCCTGTCTCTCATTCTCTCTCTCTTCATCTTGGTCTCTCACTCTTGCTTTTTCTGATCCTGTCAGAACTCTGTCCCTCTTTTACATCTCTTAGTTCTAAATACGTTTGTGTTCTGTCTAAACTCACTCAATCAGCTGCACAGATGAAGGCCTCTTTCTCCAGACACACACACATTCTCACACACACGCTTATCAAACGTGGGAGCTTGTTTTGTTTTCACATGTTTTTTGTGATGCACACACACTTGTGCTCTCCATCATCTGTGCAACCATTCTGTTTGTCTGTCTCTCACTGTTCATTCTGTATCTCATACTCTGCCCTTCCTCATGGTTCTGGTTCTGGTTCTGAGCACCTCATCTTCATTGTCTGACTCACTCTAGCCTGTTTCTATTCATTCAGCTCATGGTTCTATAAACTCCAATCAAAACCAAAAGTCCACAGTCCAGCAGTTTCTATAGCCAACAACATCACAAATGAGATCTTTCTAATATTTGAAATGCTTTTCCAGGGAGAAAACATAAAGAATAAATCATTTTTTTCACATTTCTCTCCTCCTGAGTTTCAGAGACGATCTCAGCAATGTCTCAAACTGTGCTCAGTTTGCCAAGACACCAACGTCTGTCATCAAAAGTCATCGTTTTAAAAGCTAAACTTTTAATTATTTATTAATTAGTCATTTATTATCAGATTCTTCTAAGATCAGATTGCGTAGGTCAGCAATTGTCGAGTTTGTCTATTTTATTTCTCCCAGAGAATCTGAGAAGAAATACCTGAGACAAAATAAAAACGTATAATAACGGAGACCTCCGTTACATCTCCGAAACTGTGAATAAAACAAAATGTACAGTGACATCTGCTATTCACCATCGGTTAAATATACACAAAATGTTTGTTTTGTTGGAGTATCAAAACCATTTTCCATCCACCATTACTGCACCAACCAAGTATTTGTCATAAACCTGTCCACACCACTTTTCCCCTGCTGAGAAGGGTAGTTTTGAGGCCTTCGGGGCCCTGTGGGGGTGAGGGGTCTCCAGGCACCTGTAGCCCTTTAGTGCCCAGGCGGTTTCCATGTCTGGATCAGCGAGAGCCCATCCTGCCACAGGTACTCTGGTTTCTTTCCTTTGCACGGCCTGGGGACCAGCAGATGGTGGTATAAGAATGCCAAACCTGGGTAGAGTGTGGGCAGATTAGCTAGTCACTAAGAAAAGAGAGAGTGATGGGGGGCTTAATGTGGACTGATTTTTACTCTTCTTTAAACCTTCTTGTGTGCGTTGTGTGTGTATAATCTAGTACAGTATATGTACATCTTCCTCAGTCCCACAGGCCAGACTACATTGTTATATACTGATGCTATATTTGTGTATACATTCTGTGTATGTGTGTGTGTGTGGTAAGGTACAGTGAGATTTTGTGATTGATTTCTGAGTATGTTGTGACTTAAATTGTAGATGTTGCCCATGCATGAACTGTGTCATTACGTTTCCTTCAGTCCTTTATGACATCAGAGTTTGAATGACATCACATTGTGTCCGCTCCTCTGCCCGTTTATCTAGAATAATGACACTAAAACAAACCTCATATTCCAGGTTCTAGAACATGAATCTAATTTAAATAGTTAGCTGGTTAGTCAAGACATACCTGAACTGATAACCTTTTCAAAGTGTTTTTGTTGTTGTGCGTATGTGTTGATTTTTATTTGACTAACATTTAACTATCAAAGACCCTCAATGAGGATGAATGTCAAAAGACTGAGGAAGGTGGACATGTTTATTTACGTAATTTACAACTATCAGCAAACATACACAGCACTGTCCTGCTTTAAACATATATTATATATATAACATATAATATATATTGAATCTGTACATTTGTTTTTGTATGCATTCATTTAGCACACGCTTGTATCCAACATGATTTACAAAGAACAATACAAACAATTAGTGTTAAGGTACCAAATTTTATTTGGAAACTGGTTCGATTAATTTTCACGCTACAGTGTGTTTCTGTAGCTCAACGGGTAGAGCGTTACATTAGCAGTGCAAAGGTTGTGGGTTTTAATCCCAGAGAACACACAGTGATTACAAAATGCATAACTTGAATGCACTGTAAGTCACTTTGGATAAAAGCATCTGCCAAATGCGTAAATGTAAATCTCCTATCTTCTCCCTGGAGTAATGTAAGCCTGCTGAAATATTTGCTAAGCGAAGACCTGTGGTTCTGTACGCGGATATGAATGACTGTTTTCACGGAATGCTTGAACCCGAACCTAAAACCTATCAAGCTGTCTGCTAACACACAGGCCGATAGGTTTGCGTCTTGCTTTTGAGTTAAAAATCACTCCACACGCAATGCCCAGTTTTCATCCTTCTCCCCTGACCCTAATCTAAATGAACCCCCTCAACCCTATCAGATCGCATTTCCTGGTTCTACCATATGTCTTCCTGCCTCCTTGTCCCTAAAATAACCCTAGCCCATCCAACCCCGCTCCTCTCTCCTTGCGTCTCCTCTCCCCTCCATCAGCACTACGCTGCCCTGGACAGATTTCAGCCATCAAGCTGTTTATCATTCGGGCCTCCATTTGTTGAGTCTGACTAAGTGAGTGAAAAGAGAGAACACAGGAGATTTGGAGAGATAAAGAGACAAGACATAGTAGAACATTATCATGTAAACATTTAATAAATGTAACGTAATGGAAAACATTAGCTTGTGCGTGGTGGTGATTAGCTGATGCGTGCTGGTTATTAGCTGGTTGACCTGCTACCATGTTCCTAAAACAAACTTATACTGTTACTACCAGCTGGTTTGATGTAAGTTCATGGTGGGCTTCCTACTTGTACCAGCTAATGACCAGCTAGAAACCAGCTAGACTATTCCAAACGCTAGTAGGGAAAGACACAAAACTCCAGGTTGACAGTTTCTTCATATGAATTTTTTGACTCATCTTCTGTCTTTCATCTGTTGTCATTAGTATCATTTTCTCTCTCTCTCCTGCACTCACACACACCTGAACGGTGAAGTCTTATTCTCGCCACTGCCTGATGCGTTCTGAGTGGATGCGTTCTGGGTATAGGCATGGTCACATGACACACAAACATCTCAGATTACCCAGAATTCCTTGCTTTGGTTGAGGAAAGGCTTGCCTCTGTTTTATAATCTCACGATTAGTGCAAAATGACTCAACAAATGATTACGCTTTGGGCACCTTCATTCTTAGAACAAGGAATGAAGTTAGCACAAATAACAGAAGCGCATGTAACCAGATAACAGCTGTCGTATTGGGTTGTGTGAGGTTGTGTATGTGAGGTTGAGGACTGTACCCAGCTAACGGAACATTCTCTAAATGTTCTCTCGAAATTACCTAAAAGGTTCTTGCAGTACATTAGTAAGATAATTTTTTAACGTTATATAACTTATATCATAAATGTTATTCTTAAGTTGTTAGTGAAATGTTAAAAGTTACAGAATTAAAAAAATGTTTAAATTATGTTCTTATAACAAGGCAATAACGTTAATACAGTGTTTTAAAACTGGATAACTTTGAACTGGATGTTCAAAGTAAAATAATATTTTTGTTGCTATTGGAAACATTAGGAAAACGTTATTACAACCGAAAACTGTTAGCTGGGTATGTGCTGCTTTTGTATAGCTGCTCTTTAAGAATTACTGTAACATACTGCCACCTTCAGGTGACTTCAGTGTAGCGGCCATTTTGGCTCCACTGCAGTCTGCTTGTGGATTCCACCTCCATTCGGGCTCAAGTGTTTAATACAGCGTGCTGATAAAGGGCTAAGGTGGTGAGAATCTCCCCTCGCTCTTAGACTTGGCATGGCAGAGGGAGGATTCTCCACTACTGCAATGGGCTGTCCTAATCCATATGTGTGACAAGTTTGAATCCTCAGGTATTGATTGGGGACAGGCCAGGAGTAAAGGTCTGCCAGATACCTGGCAGGGTTTAGAGTATTAGAATGATTCAGTCAGAGCTACAGTAAGTCGATAAGGCAAAGAGCAGCAAAGCCCTCTGTGTTTAAATGTACGTGCGTCTGTGGCGCATGTGTTCATCACTAATAAGAAAGCAAAAACAGAAAGTCAAAAAAAACAGAGGCCAGAAAGTTGCAAAACACTTTATTTGGTCAAATTATAAGACCCCCTGAAATCAGCATTTGAGTTTTATGGACATTAGCCCATGTGTATAAGCTAATTGTAATAGCTTTGTCTTTACCATCTAAAGCAGTCAAAATAAAACTATAGCAAATATACATATATAAGTTCTTTTCTGAAAGAACACACCAAAAATATTGATGACTCATCCTGCACCACACAGATTCCGTCCAATCCAGCGCTCTCAAGAACAGAAACGTCCTTAATAGCAACTGAGAAATGAGTCCAAGCAAGTCATAAATACTTCAGCTTTCAGCCGATTAATCAGGCTTTCAGGACTCATTATATAACGTAACGCGGTTCTGCTGTGGTAAGTGCTAACCTCTCAGATAATGAGCTTCACTGTAAATACACATTTAAACGGAGAACTACTGTACTTTCATCCGCTCTCTCTACAGCGCTCAGACGTTTAAAGGGTTTTGTCTGGATTTTTTATGACTAATTGCACCTTTAATTTTGTTAAAGACACTTGCTCTGTAGCTTTACACATCAGAGTATTCGACAGTTTGAGTCATTCACTGTTTATTTGTTTGACTCTTTTCTCTGTCTGTCTGTCTTTCATATGGATGTCTTTCCTCTGCTAAGCCACTCCCAGTATCTTTTTCTGTCTATTTCTCTTTTTTCTGTGTGTATTTCTCTCTGTCTCTCTCTCTCTCTCTTCTGCTGTCTGATTCTGACTCTCTCTTATGTCTACGCCCTGGTGATCAACAGGAGTCTCTCTGGGTAATGTCCCCCCGTCCTCATTGTCGCACGGCTACCGTCCAGCTCACGCGATGGCTTCTCTCTCTTTCTTTCTTTTTCCCCCTCCCTGCCATCTTTCCCTTCCTCTTTTCCTCACCTGCTCTCGTTCTGTCCATTCCACTGCCTGTTTTATTCTGCCATGACTTGGTTCTGACTCTAACAGGTCCGTCTGTGGACCTGAAGTGACACGAGTGATCACACACAACACAGAATCCTTGCACACTGCCTGAGGTTGTCCACACATCTGTCCGAGCACAATCCAGACTGAGTAATTGATTCCCAGCTAACAGGGAATGTTCTCAGAACATTGGCTAACGTTGTCTAAAAGTTCTCTTAAAGTTACCGAAAACGTTCTTGCAGTACTGTTAGAACGTAGAACGTTTTTTAATGTTATACAGTATATCATATTTATATATATATCAAAAATGTTATTCTTAAGTTGTTAGTGGAACGTTTTAAAAATGTTAAATGTTAAAATAAATTTGAATAATGTTTTAATAACATTAATACAACATAATACAAAAATAACTTTCAAATAAGTTCAATAACTTTCAAAATAACATTTTTAACATTGTTGTTATTTAATCGTAACATCAGGGAAATGTTCTCACAACCTGCAATTGTTAGCTGGGTTATGGGTAACATGGAACGTTGCCAGTGCTCTGACTCAGTCAATCTGCCATGAACAGGCTGGTCTTCAGCAGGACTTGCTGAGAAGCTCATAAAGTCGACCGCCCTGGCTGCTTGATTGACAAGTTCATCTCTGTTTGTGTTGGTATCTGTGTAAATACCTTAAAAAAGGCTTGACAGCCAATGCAGTGTTTACACTGTCACGATGCAACAAAACCGCATTTAAATGGATACCGTACAGGTTGATGGAAATAGCACTCATTATAATCGACACTGCTGTCTACACTGGAAGCACCCGGCGTCAGGCTCGGCTTGACAGATGCCCCATTTCTATTTCTGACAGTTTTTTCTCTCATTTGTCTGAAATAAAATGTCATTTTGTAATATTTACTTTCATTTCATTTTTACTGAATGGTACCATAAGTAGTATGCGTGCATTATAATACGTGTGCATTGATTATGTACTTACTGTAAAACACATCTGATTGCTTTTTTCAAATGAAATCATCTTCAGTTTTTAATTAAACTGGGTTGGTAGTTCGAATTTACTTGAAATAATACTTGGTTTTGTTTTCATTTTACTGTTGATGAAGTCTTGAGCTCGTAGCCTATTGGTGCATGCTAGCAAACGTTCTGAGATGATTCGGACTCAATGCTTCCAGTAAAGACAGCCTCAAACTGTTGCGTCGTTTCCAGTGTAAATACAGTTTAGCATTTCCTGGTCCTGAAATTTCTACAAAATGGCCGCCAGATTTAAATACGTTGGTGGCAGAAACACCTAAAGTCTTTTCCTTTGTTTTTTCTCAGTTTGAATGCAATAAAATGTCCTTTTAACTTGTCTTTGTCTCCTGGCTTGAGCTTTCTCAAGTTCTTCTAGGGACAAGATACAGTTGGACTCAAGTCAACATCTCAATGAACCCTCAGTCTTGTCATGTTACCTACAATTAACACAAACAGCCTGTCATTCCCAGACCTTCATTTCCCTGTCTGCTCTAACACAGCTAAAACACAAAAAAAGAAAGAAAGAGGTTTGGCTGGGCATTGCATCGGAAAATGCCTGAGAGTTTTGGTACTTACTTGAATGTGTTATGCTTTCGGAATGCCTGGAAAAGGTATTGAGTTGATCAAAACCATCTATAGTGGTTCATCTGAAGCCTTGTGCACAATTGCTTGAGGAACAAAAGATCTTGATAACAAACTTGCAAACCAAATTAGTTTGAAATATAATCTTTTGTTGCGCTATCACTGCTCATGCTGTAGTATCAGCTGACGCATGGTGGTATTGAACGTATCTTCTACATTTTGAGCACAAAGAACGTTCTCATGGTCTGTAAGTGAAATGTGACAGAGAAAACGTTTGCCTCAGTGAAGGTTTTTTAAAAGAGTTCCTTATTTTGCTCGTACTTTCTCAACGTACGGTATGTTGATATCTTGTTGTTTGACCTCCGACCTACAGGGGGAGCAGTAAGGGAAAAGATATAAGCGTCATCAAATCTCTGAGAGTCCTGAGGGTGCTGCGTCCTCTCAAGACCATCAAACGTCTTCCCAAACTAAAAGTACCGTCAACCTGCAAACAAACACCTTGACAACTACACGTTACAATCTTTGCCAAGTCGCTCTCGACGCCGGCTGGCGTGCAACGCTAATTCCTTTCGTGTGTTTCTGTCAGGCGGTGTTTGACTGTGTAGTAAACTCCCTGAAAAACGTCTTGAACATCCTTATTGTCTACATGCTGTTCATGTTCATCTTCGCCGTGGTGGCTGTGCAGCTTTTTAAGGGACGATTCTTCTACTGCACCGATGAGTCCAAAGAGTTTGCCCGGGACTGCAGGTGAGGACTCTCTCAAGTGACTCTCTGTGACACTACAGCCGAATGGAAACCAAAACAGTGATGTAAATGGTCCACAAATCAAAACTAAGTATTGCGTTGTCTTTGTGTTGTGGTTGTGTTTTATTTCAGGGGCGAGTATTTAGTGTACGAGCGTGATAACGAGGTGAAATCTCAGAAGCGGGAGTGGAAGAAGTACGATTTTCACTACGACAACGTGCTCTGGGCCCTGCTTACTCTCTTTACTGTGTCCACTGGAGAGGGTTGGCCACAGTGAGTTGAACACACACCAGCGTGCAAACACAGTAGTGATCTTTGGTGGTGCAGATTGTGGGTTGAATAAAGTTAAAAATGATTTGAATATCAATATTTAGATTAAACTTTGTATATATCTAAAGCTGCAGTCCATAACTTTTGGAATCAAAAAGATCACTTAGTGAGCAAGTACACAACAGATCAGCAACATGCGTAAAGAAGAGGATGTAAAGTAACCTGCATTTTTTTGGCGACAAAGAGGCAAAAGTTACAGATTGCAGCTTTAAAATATATGAAGTATCTATTTCATATATAGATGAAATATTTGCTTCCTTTCTTCATTTGCTTCCTTCTTTCAGGGTGTTGAAGCACTCAGTGGACTCCACTTATGAGGACCAGGGCCCGAGCCCGGGGTACCGGATGGAAATGTCCATCTTTTACGTGGTGTACTTCGTTGTCTTCCCCTTCTTCTTCGTAAACATCTTTGTCGCTCTCATCATCATCACCTTCCAGGAGCAAGGAGACAAGATGATGGAGGACTACAGCCTCGAAAAGAACGAGGTATGAGGTCTTTACATGAGGTGTTGGTGTGTAACCCAGTATTGTTTATACTGTTTGTAAATACAACGAGGTACTGGATCCTGTGCTCAGGGTTAACGGTAATCCTCACTAAGCTGTGTTTCAAAAACAAAGCATAAATATTGATTATACATATATGTTTGGTTTTCTTCATTTCTGAAAGGTTTAAAAAGGAAATAGTTGCCTATAATATATATAAATATATATAAATATATATATATATGTAAATATATAAAATGTTGAATTTCAGCAAATATTTGTGTGCACCATGTTTTTTTTTTTATATATATTGGCATATTGACTTTTTAACTGTGTTTGCAGAGCAACAAACATGCAATACGATATGTCAGAGTTTCACTGTTTTCTGTTGTTCTGTGTTTTCTAGAGAGCCTGTATTGATTTTGCAATAAATGCCAAACCTCTGACACGCCACATGCCGCAGAACAAGCAGAGCTTTCAGTACCGCATGTGGCAGTTCGTGGTGTCGCCTCCGTTTGAGTACAGCATCATGGCTCTCATTGCGCTCAACACAATCGTCCTGATGATGAAGGTATGAGCCACTTCTCAGCTAATGTTTCCCTAATGTTCCATTAACTACCAAATTAACATTAGAAATGTTATTTGGAAAGAATAGAAACAGTCAAATGTCCATTTTTTTAGACATTGTATTAATGTTATTACTTGGTTCTAAGAACGTTATTCCAGCTTTTTAATTCAGTAACGTTTTTAAACATTCCACGAACAACTTAAGAATAATGTTTTTGATATTTAAGATATAGAACGTTAAGAAAGTTCTGCTAACGTTGCTGCAATACGTTTTTTTGATAACGTTGGGGAAACTTTGATGGAACGTTGCCCAATGTTCTAAGAAGGTTTACTTGGAGTTTCTCTTCAGCTAGCATACATATGCATAAATATTATCCTTTTTTCATTTTTATTTTCTGTATGTTCGTGTTCCCAGTACGACGGGGCCTCCGCTGCTTACGATAAGGTTCTGAAGAACCTAAACATTGTGTTCACCACACTGTTCTTCATGGAGTGTGTTCTGAAAATCATCGCCTTTGGTGCCCAAGTAAGCCTCACTGAGCACACATGAACATCCATCCTATCTCAGCTTCACTCACTGTAATCTAAAGATATGACTGATTATTAATTCATAAGCCCTGTTACTTATTTAGACCTTTAGATTTTTAAAAAAGTCTTGTTTTACTCTCCTGGCCCCTTTCGAAAATAGTGTTCGGAAAAAAAAGGCTTTCCAGACAGCTACGGCTATTTACGGCACACCTTTTCCTGTCTCCATGGTGACAGCCATGTGATTGGCTACAAATCTTTAATTGTCCTTTCACAGCAGGATTGGGGGATATGGGTCCTCTCTCTTGAAGAACTCCAATCTGATTGGTTAACACACGCTCTGCTTTTGTTTCTCTGCAGAATTATTTCCGAGACGCTTGGAATATTTTTGATTTTGTGTCCGTTCTCGGCAGCATCACAGATATTTTGGTGACAGAGTTTGGGGTAAGTGCACTTTAAGGTGTGTTTAAAAAAAGCAAGGACATACTGCTAATAAGAAAAGAATGAACAGATGAATGAACATTTTTATCACAATTTATTTAATTGTCATTGAGAAAAAGGTTGCATTCCTACACTCGTGAGCTTAAGTATTAAAATGCTAGCATGTTTTTAGTACATCAGCCCAATAACTTACTCAGTTATTTAGCTGTACAGTCTATCAAACCATTGTGTTTACACTGTTGTGCTTGTGTATTAGTGTTTGTGTGTAAATGTCAGTGTTTCAGTGTGTATTTGTGCTGATTTGTGTCCTACATGTGTTTTTAGAGGCTCTGTCTTTAAATGAAATCCGAGGCACTTTAATGTGTTAGACTGAATTTCATAGGCTGTCCCAGTGGTCACCCACTACATAACTGTTTTTCTAGCGTGTGTGGTGTCACATTGTATTGTTAAGGTGCTCTAATAACGCTGAATTTTAACTCACAGTGTAGCTCACAGTTATCTTGCCCTGTATTTTTAATGCCCGGTCTGACCACCGGAACAGTCAATATCTACCCTGTACAGTGAATCAATATCCACCATTATCTGTGTTTGATTAATCGTCCTGTTGACTGTATCCATAATGACTTATTCCTGTTTTATCTTTTTACATGCTTTCTTTGTTCCTCTGATTTGTTGGCGATAAATCCATCCAATCCAAAACAAAACAAAAATGCACTATGAAATACTCACATCCTCCATCTCATGTGTGCCCATCCAAAACCCGTCACACACTCACTCCACATGCACACATCCATCTACTGCAACAACACGTAGAATCCGGTTGGTTTGTAATTTTCTCTCCGCTTCTAATGCATCCATTACCCACAATGCCTCACTTTTCCCCTCCTTCGTCAAAGCATGTATGACGACCCTCACTCCCCGGGGTGCTTGCTAAATAGATTGCGTGCTCTCTCCGTGATATTGTTTAAATTAATGCTTACATTGTTATTCATTTATTCAAGTCACAATCTATTATAAAGGTTGCAACATTGCAAAAAACTAGCAATGGGTGGTACGAAGGATCAAAACATTTACTATGGTAAATTTATCAGTGCAGGCAGGGCTGTTTTTCATAAAGTTAAGAAGAGCAAATACACCACATGTTAAAGGCAGGGTAGGCATAAGATCCGCCCTCCCTTCAGAGCGCTCTCCAAAGCCACGCCTCCTCCAAAACACATAGTTTGACAGGCAAGTAGGACATCCTGTCATTGCATTAGGACCGAATGCAATGATTGGACAAACATTTTATGGTCCTGTGCCTTCCACAGAAGATAGAAATATATTTATACCATGTGAAGATGTGAAGAGACTTTCAACCAGCATAACAGAAAATGTTTCTGGAACAAATTGCCTACCGTGCCTTTAATAATAAACCTTTTTTTAGTTCACATTTTATATTGTGATATATTGTTATTATGATATCAAATTACTTGTTTGTACAAATTACAATGATTTAAAATGTACCACCCACCCCAATACAAACACAAAGGTAGATATGAAATCATACAGTGGGCCAGTATCATAATTAAAGTATGTTTCACTAATAGGTATATAATATAATTGTGATCAATCTAAATAACAGACATTTGTTGTATAATTACTCATATCCTGTATTCTCACTCTACACGGTTACCCGCTGACCAATGAGAGCACAGTTTTCTTGTGTTTGTTTTCAAACACTCGCAAAAACACACACAGACATTGCCATGTCTTCACCCGAATGCCATGCACTTTAGCAAAAGCTGCATGATCGCTCCTCTTTCATCCTCTGCTCATCAGCCTGTTCTGCACTGCTTTAATTCCTATACTGTTCAGAAGAGGGCGCTGTGTCTCACTCAAGGTTATGTGTATGCTGGAATGGGGGGTGATTCTCAATAACCTGTCCACACGTTTCTATAGGCCAGTCTGTTACCGCTATATTTTGGAAAGCGTTAAGAATGAATCAAGGGGGGATAGTCGAAAAAATGGAAATTCATCCTAAAAATATAAAAACTGTGAAGGTCATTTACTCACCCTTATATGTTTTGAAACCTTTATGTACACCAAAGACTTTGTTTAACAGAACAGAATGTCCAATCTGCACATTTTCACCAAATGAAGGGTGACTGTGGCTGCCAAGCAAGACTTTCAGTAAATTAAAATTTTGGCTGTTCTGACACAACTGTTGTATTATAACAGTTATAAATAACTTATATATATAAGTTATATATATTATAAATAACTTGTAATATAAGAGACGAGCGATATGAACTACTTTGGTTATACTTTAAATGATGCCATTTGTTCTTTTTGGAACAAACAAAAACCTCCCTGGTCACCATTTACTTTCACTGTATGCAAGAGAACAAAGATTACGTTCTGCTTAGAAAACCTTTTGTGTTCTAAGCCATCAGGAGTTTTAAATGACATGAAGATGAGTAAATGATCAACTGTCCCTTTAAATCTATTTGAAATACAATACTGGCATTTAATGCTATGTGTGAAGCAATTCTAAAAAGCAGAATAAAACTTTGTGTGGATTGGACCATTGAGTATCACATGATCAACACTGCCAATCCCTATTGGTCGATGCTGTTGCCACTCTGTACGCTTGTATGCACAGGCCTATATATATATTACAGTGCACCGGGCTGCTTCCATATTTGTGGCTTGCCTGTCCCAACAGATCAGTGCATTTGATGAAAAAAAGTTGATGCTTTAATATATGATTGGATGATGACTGTTACAATTTAGTGATGTTTTTTCTTGAACCCCTCTTGAATTAATTTGGCTATATTTCATTCACCTTTAACTTTTGTTTTTTAAACTGATGTCAATCCCATTTTAAATGATTTTATACGTTGTGTTACTTTAACCCAGTCTCTCCCTTTAGATTTTCATTTACGGCTTTTTTGTTCAAGTTTCAATAAAGCAAATGATTGTCATTGTCATCAGGGAAACTGATTCAGTTTTTTCTTCTTCACTTTACCTCACATTCCTCTACTTTATCCTCTGTTTATCTTACACACACTCCTCTCTCTCTCTCTCTCTCTCTCTCTCTCTTACTCTATCCCTCACTCACTCTTTCACTTCCTCTCTTTTCTTCTGGAACCTTCTCCTCCATCTCGACACACGTCTGAACTCATGTCCTCAGAATAACTTCATAAACCTGAGTTTTCTGAGACTCTTCCGAGCAGCTCGCCTCATTAAGCTCTTGAGGCAGGGTGAGACCATTCGAATTCTGCTCTGGACCTTCGTTCAATCCTTTAAGGTACAAAAAGTCATATATACGTATGTCCACATTCACAACAATTCTTATGCTGCATATTTATGTAAAACTAGCGTTTTAAGATTGCAAATATGTAACAGGAATTTTAAAACGTTCACACCAAATTTTCTGCACCGAAACTACAGTATTCATACCTGAATTTCATTGTTTATTGCATAATATATAATATTATAATATTATATTATAATAATATACAATATAATACAAGTAAATTTCCAGTATCTGTAGACACAATGTAAATTGTACCACAAAACTGCACAAATGTTACAAATCTGCAATAAAAGTTGTTATTTACGCTTGAACCTTTGCATTTATGCATTAGGCAAGAGCGTTCATCCTAAGTGACAGGTTTTAAATCTCTGAAAAGTTCCAAAAGACCCAAATCTGGATCTAGATTTAATAGTGTACAAATGTACACACACACTAATAATTTTGGAATCCATGTCATTTATATGCTCTCTCTCTCTCTCTCTCTCTTGCTTGCAGGCTCTGCCATATGTGTGCCTGCTCATCGCAATTCTGTTCTTCATCTATGCCATCATTGGCATGCAGGTAACTGCTGTCCATTTGAAAAGACCTTCAACCTCAATGTGGATTTTTCAGAACTAAAACCTACATATGTCAACATTACTTAAAATCAGTAACCCAGTGCCATTCTTAATCCTGGGTAATTTATCCTGGGTTATCTTGTTTCATTGTTCACACTGCTTGGTTTTAACCCTGGATTAAAAAATCATTTAAAAAAGAAGATAATCCAGGGTTCAAATCAGTTTTCCAGAGTTCAAAGCCCTCATGTATTTCTCATGTTCTGGCGCATTGCAGTTGTTTGGGAACCTGGCGTTAGATGAAGAGGGAGAAAGTGCCATCAACGAACACAACAACTTCAGAACCTTCATCATGGCCCTCATGCTCCTCTTCAGGTCAGTACCGCAGCTGTCCTGCGATTCTTCTTCTTCTGATGCTCCCTTTCATCTTCACGGTGGGTGTGTTTTGTAACAGGAGCGCCACGGGCGAGGCATGGCATGAGATCATGCTGGCATGTCTTGGAGGAATGCC
>JAZGTI010012355.1:0-15811 GCA_036877585.1 Botia kubotai
CCCTTTCTCTCGGTATGACTGTTGGTGTGGCTGTGCAGCACAGCACCTGAGCACTCAGGAAGGTCAACAGCTCGGAGGCAGTCAGGAACAGATAAAAACAAAGAGCGAGTCTAGCGCAGGTGAGAGGGGGCGGCAGACACACGGCTGTCTGGGGAGCTGTACTGTAATCAAACGCGGCTGATAATATTCGAAACGTTTCAAATTCATTTACAATTCTGTTCGCATATAAAGTTGCTTACAGTAAACATGGAAACTATGAGCCATGTTAACTTTCCTAATGCATGTTGCTGGTCTAATTAAGAATTGTTCACTGTAGCACATTATTAAAAAGGGGAAAAGCATCTTAAACTTAAAAGCACTTAATTAAACTTAAGTGAGGCTCTCATTGTTTTTAAACCCCTCCTCTAACCACTCGGCTCCATTCTGGTATGGACCACCCACTTTTTATGATGCAATCAATTTTTAATAGATTAAAATCAAGCTCAGGTCATTAACCCCATTTCCTGTCACCTCTATAACATACTTTCTCTATAACAAAATTTTTTATTTTTTTTTCAAGGTCCTTTAATCATTTGGTCTAAATAAAGGTGACCTGTTTTCTAAAGGGTATGACTTAATAAACAAGTAAAAAACAATAAATACAAGTGTGTGTGTTTGCGCTCTGAAAGGCACTGACGGTTACCATTATCACAGATAGAGCTAATCTATTTTTACGCCAGCGTAGCTGTTAAGCCTTTTATCAATGTCGTTGCTATTGCGGCTACCATTTATAACAAACCTGCCTAATCTCAAGACCGACCCACAGCTTTGTGTTCTGACTCTGTGTACTGTGCAGTGCGGACTGTTAAACACCTAAGACAAAGATTTGGCAGCAGGGGTGCGAACTTAACCTTGTCACGTCCCAAAAAGAGATTCCTCAACATTGTGTTTGAGTTTCTGACCTCCACAGCCTAAATAATACATTTTACCCCAGACTGATGCTCTGGAGTCAGGGTAACGGTGAGGGCATGTTACCACCCGTGTGTGACTTTACCCACAAAGTGAAGAACCATATAAACATTGTTCTCACATAAATGGGTCGATGTGCCCTCACACCCTAAGGCTTAGCTCCATGGATGACCATTTAATGGCTCCTCTGGGAGCATTTATGGAAAACAGCAAGTTGATGGAAACTTAAACATGACTTCAGGGTTTGTAGTAACTTAGTAAAATTAAGGAAACTAGGGAAACTACATACTATCAACTTTTTCAAAAATTAGTTTGTGTTTCACACAGAAAAGGTTTAGAACGACACATGGGGGAAATAAACCGCTGCAGAAATTAAAGACAGCAGTTGTAAATTTGCTTCTCTTTAAATTTAAAACTAAAAGTTCAAATCTGAATGTGATGTTTTGTGTCGGATAAACGCTCTAATTGTAGACTTGTGGCACGTTAATACAATGGCCGCTTAACCGGCTTCAATGTGGTCAATTTCAGCTACGTTTTCTTAGTAACTTGTGGTGTGTTCCGTAAAGCAGCTTGGCAACAATGATCATTGCCAAAAGAGCTATAAAAATAAAACTGAGTTCTTTAGTGTAGCTAACTAGCTGGCGAGCTACAGTTTCAAATTGTCTTCCTCAACGCAACATGACTGTAACCAAAACTGCATAAACGAACACTCACAAAACCACAATCATTACGACATGGTCTCATCTTTTCAGTTCCTTCCTTGTTCTGCATCCCGAATTACATACACTGTCTGAAAAAGTCCAACAATGACCTAATCGTGTTGCACAAACAATGCGTTTTTGTCACTGCTCTATAATACACTGAATCTTCCTGTCTCCGATAGCTTGGATTAATTGCAAATAAAGGATTTGGCGTGCTGTCAAAATCCACTATCATGCAGCAACAAGCATGCAATCAAACAATGTTGTGAGTAATATCTTCACGGGAGGTTGTGATAGCACAGAAATTCACACTGTGGTATGCGGTATGCAATCAAGACCACCATGTTCTCCTAGCTTCCCAGCTAGCAGGGAATACTGGCTAATGTTCTCCAAAAGTTTTCGCAAAGTTATCAAAAACGCTATTCTTAAGTATTCCTACGTAGCTAGTGGGACGTTACAGAATTAAAAAAATGTTTGCTTAACATTCCTTTAACCAAGCAATAACATCTAAACAAATTGCATGTTTTGAATGTTCCTTTTACGTTTTACATTCCTACAAATGTTTGTTTGCGAAATGTTAAAGAAACATTCTTTATAAACATTCTGGATGCAAACCGATGCAACCCCTGGGATCTTATGCGACCACATAAATAGCACAAGCATACACAGAATCTGTGAATAACAAGGAACTGTGGAGTTGAGTCTCATTAGATATGGACAAACTACAGACCAGACTTCATTTCCATCCAATTTGGAGACACTCAAAGCATTATGGGGGCTTGCTGATTATGATGCGGTATGTTTGGGTTGTCTCAGTGCAACAATGTCCCAGTTGTTGACTGAAGAACACTCCCTTTCATAGCAGCTGGGGAGGGCAGGATTTTTAAGGTGGTTTAACAGACTGTACTAATTCAAACTTGCTTTGTGGGCCGGACATTAAAAACAACTCAAAACATGTACACTAAAACAAAGCACACTGGCATTGTTTTTTCTTATTTTCCAGTAAAAATATCTAAACATTTGCACTTGTTTTTAGCAGCACACATACTAAACAAAATATAAAAACACCCTTAAATTTTACATAAGCACAATAGCCTGAGATATTAAGACTTGTTTTCAAAACTTAAGTTTGTCAAAGGGGTCAGAAATATATCACATTTAGGCATTTGGCAGACACTGTACGTTGTTTCTTAGTATATGCAATCCCTGGGATCGAACCCATGACCTTGGGGTTGCTAACGCCATGCGCTAACCACTGAGCTAGCACCACTCAGGTAAATACACCTTGTTTTAAAAACATTTACTCGAAAACAAGACAAAACTAGATACTTTTTTGCACCGTTTTAACCTTAACCGTTTTAGTTTCATTTATCAAACCACCTGTATATCCTGTCAGACCGTATACTAACAGCTCCCAATGTCTGACTGATAATGTGCGATGCGCTTGTTAACACGGAAACGTCTTGGCAAATCTTCAGACTGCGATTGTTTGCAGACTTCGAAGTCACAGAATCTGGTTTACAGCTGACACACATTATTTCCATTAGGACTGAATTTTTAAAGAAACTTTGCGGCACTCGCTCTCACAGATCAGCGGTATCTCTCGTCTGAGCAGTCAGTCCGCGAGGCTCGCGATATCCATCCGCTCCCGCGGCCGGAATGATATTAGGACTGGTTCATCATCTCGCGCGGCATGTTTGCCATCAACGGTGCTCTCGGGGGTTTACAGCACAGTTCATTAAAGCTGAAGAACACGAACAAGCCCGGAGCTTATTCTCTCTTTCTGTCCTTATTTCTTTCGCTATCGTCCTGCCTTTGATTTATTATGCAACGAGATCAGCAACTGACTTCAGAACGGTTCAGTCAGCAGCGAATGAATCGCGTTGTGAGGGGGTCTGAGAGCGCAGGTTCACGCTGCTTGTCACAAACGTACAGTACGCCTTCGATGCTTTATCACAAAGCAAAGCATGACTCAAATTTAAAATGTTATGTTTTTCCAAATGTGCATCGCAGATGATAAGAGTATTCCTCAACTGCAGTACGTGTTTTGGGGAAACTAATTAGACTTATACCTCTGGTTGCGAGTTTAGGTGACGTGTAAGGAATCCGGCTGGGAGGGACATGAACCATTTATCTAACAGTTTAAGAGGCTCAAAACTAGATGACAAAAGACTCACAAAAATCATCTTGTCTTTCTGGATTACTTACATTGTTGCCCTGAGTAAAGATAAAACAATTACGGACTGTACAAAAGAACTATAAATGTGTTCTGTTCTATTCTGAGGACTACTAACTACCCAAATACTAAGTTAGTGCTAACTTACTTAGTTACTAGTTATACAATCATCCCCTTTAAAGTGCTACTGCTACAGAAGTGTGCTATGAATGTTGCGTGTAAAATTTTGCACATCTCTACCATCTGCCATAATAATGTATTTATAAACCTTAGTGAACATGATGCCAAAAATCACAATATAACAATTAACAGAAAAGGTTTTTAAAAAGACATCTAACTGCTGATGTGTATTTATAGTGTGTGCCAGTTTAAGGTCTGTCTCTGAGAAAGAACCCAGCTTGATGAACTTCCACACAATAGGAAAAGCACCACAGAATGTTGCAAAGCATCATGGGAAACATATCCTCATGCCCTCAGCGTAAACACATATGGCTCAACCTAAGCTCTCGTTAGGCGGGCGCAGTGGCGTGCTGCGTTATTTTTCACGAATTTCATGACCGACTCTGGTGTCTAACTACTACAAACTCCTCTGCATATTTGCATTTTAATACAAGGTTTGTTTATCCTGGAATCTGTGCTGTAAACTGAATTAATTAGATGTTCGGAATCATAACTAAAAATTAGCATAACGGGGCAAGGGGGAAGAAAGAAGAGGGTGTTTATACTGCACAAGACAACAAGCGGTTAATTGTCAAGGGCTGGGGTGCGCACAGTGACCTGAACTAGATATTACACTGTAGTCTGACCAATTCAGAGAAGCCAAGATGCATTGTTCTGATTCGCTGCTCTCATTCACTCGTGTACACACAGAGTATTAATGTGTCTACAGGAGAACGACGCAGACAAACTAGAGCACTTCTATTATAACAGACAGAGCGGTCTAAACTGTAAGTGTACAACTTATCAACAAAGGCTGTTTATACTACAAGTGTGCGATTTCGAATCAACAAAGGCAGTTAGTGTGCAGAACTGTGCACAGCTTTGTTAAAGCTGCAATCCCTAACTTTCGCCTCTCTCTCGCCCTCTCTGCTTGAAACATAAAATTGCAGGTTACTTTACGTGCTTTTCATTACGCATGTTGAAGTCAAATGAAGACAAACTTATATTACTCTCAAAATTGTTATTGTTGCAAATCAGGGTAAGATAAGGAAACACTAATCTGTCATGTACTTGCTCAATAAATGATTCTGGTTTATTTTTAACAGGAAAAAGTTACAGATTGCAGCTTTGATTCTAATGGAATGAGACAACAGACGGAGGGAAAGATGGCACGTCATGGGAATTGTAATAGGGTGACATTTCAGGAAATTCCAATGCTGTGCTACATTATGCGTAGAAACTTTTTTCTATAGCAAAATCCCTGAAGTTGTAAACTAGTTAGATTGTGTGTGTGTGAGAGTGGTGGGGAGGGGGGGTGATGAATGCAATAAACAAAAGTCCTTTTCAGATACATGATTTGAGACAAAAGGCCCATGCTTGCTATTGTTGATCAGTCTGCGATTGTGCATGGAGACGCAAAAACAAGAACAGATGACGACATGGATCAAAAACATATCAGTTTGTCAGTTAAACCATTTAATCTTTCCCGATCATTCCTGGACTGTTTCACCTGTAAACAGCTCAACCTGTATTTTTTCTCAACTGATAGAATCTGCTCTTCATGTTTTGGGTTCGGTTTAAGCTCCCTGCATATTAGCATGCGACCTTCAGCACCTCAGCTGCTGATTAGGCGGCTCTCGTATCTTTCACTTACGTTACAGTGGTAAACAACTTTATGCAAGTTAAGTAAGGTAAAATGCACTAAACCGTTCCGCTCCACGAGCAAGTACCGGTTGTTCCAGACAACCTGCACTGCTGCTGTAAAACACGATGACAAAGTTGAGTACGTTCATAATATTTATTAACCAAAAACCTGCCAAAATTAAATACAGAGAGATTCAAGAGAGATTAAATTGAGACATGAAAATGCAGTCACTGCACACCTTTGCTGTGCGAAAAAGAACAGCGAGAACATTCTGGGAAAAATCTACTTTTGGGTTCCACCGAATAGAGGAAAGAACTACATTTCTGACAACATGACAGAAGATTTATCCCTTGAACTGTCCATTTACGGTCACATACAACACATTTTTAATGTACATGTGAGAACTGCAATACAATCTGTATTTATAAAACACTTCACAATCTAAAACCCACAAAACACTAAATTCTTAGTTCAGCAAACAGTGCCCACAGTAGTAGACTAAACGCATTAGGCAAGCAAAGATGTAAGGCAGTGATATGTGAGGTAAACAGTATTCTGACTCCTATTGTGTATGTGTGTGTGTGTGTGTGTATACTGGCTTTCTGCCATCACCAACTGTGACCTCAGAAATCCGGACTGACCTTCACTACAACTCAGCCAATCAACTCTCATCTGAAACACTACACAAGTGCGACCTTCATATATCAGCAAAAAATTGGGCCTCCAACTCTGTTAGATAAGGCAACAAAGACTCACACACTTGATTTGTGAAAAGCAAACATATTCAAAGGCTTTAAATGGCACTGAAAGTCAAGGTTGTGTATGGGTGGGTGTGGGGGGGTGATTTGTCCCCAGACGCTTGTTCAGTTCATTTATTTTCATATAATTATGGGATGTAGCGCTAGCGACAGCGCGAACTGACACATAACTGCTCACAAAAGTATGGCAAAGGAAAGGATTAAGAGTGTGTCAGCAAAACCGCTCCGAGCCTGAAGTGGAAAAGCTAAACTCAAATACTGACTCAGCACAAAAGAGCTGCTAACTTTAGTTCTGCGAGTCGCCAGCCCCCCTTAAGCTCTCCAGCTCAGTCCCCACGACTCCGCGCTGCCATATTATCCAGAACATTATTTTGATTGTGAATTTCCTCCCATTGCACATTCGCTGAGCTGCCCTGAACTCAGAAATGCTTACGCATAATGTCTAAATACAAAACACAGTCAAAGGAATATGCGATATCGACATAATGGGATGCTGAGCAGGGATCCAAATTACACAGACCACAGACACAAAAGGGGCTGAAATAGAAAGATAAACATAATGATAAATTGGTAGCGACTACGTCTTTCTCTTCATGTCTTTGATTGGCAGATTGAAAAGGGGAGGAGTTATAGATTACCAGTTTGGCTCATGAATATTACTTTGTTGACACAATGTGCATCTGATAGGCTCTAGGCCAGTGGAGAAGTGACCAGTTAGTTCAGGCTTCTGCTGTGTTAGTTTTTGATAACTGGCTAGAAAACAATATGATGAAATATTAGAAATTTGGACACGGCAAACTTAGAAACAAGTGGAGGGGAAACATCCCTTCCAGTTATGACGGTTACTAGGACAGAACAGATGACAGGAAACGGTAGAAAAAGAGGATCAGAAAGTGACCTGAGCAAGCTTTGAACTCGGTTCATTTGCGTAAACTATGCAAAGCTAATGAATGCACGCCACACCACACTCTCAACAGTTTAACTAGGCTCAGTTGTGGCAAATTAAATGGTATTGATTTATTGTTGTAGTATTTACACAATATACTCACTGGATGCTCTAGAAGGGTTGATACGAAAGGCTTTTTTTGACTTTGCCTCAGACACAGAGAAACACCTCAGCCCTCATTACCTCAATAATGCATGAAATGCGCCGCAGCCCGCAGACTTAGCTCTCTGAACGCTTTAAGTATTTATCGTGAACAGAACGCTACCAGAGCCGTTTCTAAATGGCTCTTCCTGCCAGCTCTTTCTCGATTATGTTTAAGGGCTTGACTGACCACCTCGGGTTTGCTGTTTTTGTTTAGACTCTGGTAAGAACCGCAACGCTTCTCGTGTGTTGGGAGTAAAGACACTACCCAGCATGCTAAGCTTTGCAGTAGCCTGTCTGAGTTTATATCCAAGCGACAGAGCTGAAAGAACATTTAACCCTTTAATGCTAATTTAATCTCAGTGCATTGGTAAAGAGCTGATAATCCCTATGACCTATGGAAGATTATTGCCACCAGGACTGGCAAATCACTTCATCCAAGATGTGAAGGCCAGCCAATACTTTTAAAGAGGGCTAAGAACCTAAAATGGCAGATAACAATATCTACTGTTAGACACACACACTGTAGATGAGGGGACATTTGGTCCCCATAATGTAGGTATTACAAGGACAACACACACTTGTAAATGGAAAAATATTTACAAGGAAACGATTTATTATGTTTCAAAGTTTGTATTTGAAATTTAATTGTATCTAAATACTTGTCAAGCATTTCTGGAACAAATATAACAAACATTTTTTTAGTCAATTCTCCATTGACAAGGCAGACTGTGATATATTTTAACTGCCATTCCTGTTAGTTACTCAAGCGTTTGGCATGGACAAATATTGGCCAGCTAATCGGTCTGGCTAATGTGTTGGTCAATCACAAAACATATCAGACCTCCCAGCACTTCTCTTTCCATCTTAAACTCAGCCAAGACAAGACGGAGCCGAGGAAAAACAAGTGTGGAGATCCGTCCCTGCTTGTTTTCTCAAATTTGTTTTCCATTTCAAAGGCCAGTTTGCAGTTTCAGAAGCACTCGTTCTCAATAACATCAGTCTGAATGGCAGAAAGAGAGCAGAAGAAAGAGAGCAGAAGAAAGAGAAAAATAGGTGGGGGGGGGGCAGGAGAAAACAGTCCCCCTCTGTGTTGGCTAGCGTCCAGAGAAAGCTGTTCGGAACATGGGAAACATGATGTCACAGTGCAGTCCAATCAGCTCGTCTGGCCTGTGGTTTTCCCAGCGAGTACCGTCATGAGCGCGTCTCTGCTCCTACGGGTCCGCTTTCACTGACGTGCCTCGGGGAACAACAAACTCACACTGCCAAACATGACCACACACAAACACACACACACACACAAAGGCAGAGGCAAACACATACACACTCTTTTGTAAACACCCCTACTTTTTCTTAAACCCAACTTTGCCAAAAATTGCAGTTGGATTAGTCAGCAGAACAGCAGCACCAATGACTCTTGCGGGCTGTACGTGACGTGGCCGAGGGTACGAAGACTCAGAGGGCTAATGATGGCTTTTAACTTCAATGTGACTGATGGCCCAATAGTCCTTCAAGATTCTAGCCATTTTGAACTGGGCTGAACTATGATAGATCGCAATCAGACATTTGAGGACAGACGCTCTGTAATTAGCCTGAGATCAGTAGTTTAAAACATGGTGCTAACAGCAATATTAATAGTGCAGAACTTATTTACCAGAGACTTGGACTGGTGACTCAGATACTATGAAAGTTACACACCGAAAACCGTGAGCCAAAACCGCTCTATTTTTCTCCACTATCTCTGGCCGTGGATGCAGCTCGCGTAAATCCATAACAATACACACATTCCAGCGCGACAGATAATGGATCTTTCCATAATGGAGCTCTTGGACGCATTTGGAAAGTACGTCTGTGCGCGGACGTGTGTTTAACTGAGATAATACCTCAGTGTAAGTGAAATTCCTGGATTAAAAGAGAATATAAGCCACCTGATAGCTCGCAAAGATAAAGCGGACCTTTAAATGAGGGATTTTAGGTGGGCTGAGGTCTCAAATCACTCCATCAGCACTGTATGTTCCGTTTTACCAAGCACTTTTTTCGATATACACGTTTAATGAGCCCGTTTTTACTGTTTTTAAAAACAGAAACACGTGAGAAGTAAAAACATTGTGCCGTTAAAGCTGTTGACCTTTTTTATAGACCTTAAAATCAGCATGAAAGCGTTCGCAAACAATTGTACTCAACCGAAAACCGTGACGTATTTTCAAGAGAAACGCAACGGTAAACAAGGAAAAAAAGATGGGGCTCGATTTTATCTATAGCTGGTTGGGGGGGGGTTATATCTTAATAACAAGAATTTCAAATATTCGTTAGAAAACTGTTCACCTATAAATCGTTTACAATAAGGAACCGGTATTCAGACAAAAGAGTCGACACGGATATTATGTTTACTTTCACATAAAGCATAAAGAGACTAACAACTGTGACAGAACTAGAATCGGCAGAGCCCAATACATAAATACACCATCATCCATCTTATTTATTAACTAAAAAATGATGATAGTAATGAAAGACTACAGGCACAGAGGCCTTCTTTTAGTATGTCGATATTTATAGTGATTTGTTTCTGTGCAGAGAGGTTTAAGTCTGTTTAATTATGCTGTAACTCCCAAGACGCACAGCGATCTTTTTAAAAGCAAGTTGTTTGAAATATTCTCTGGCTGATGGCCAGGGAAGCCATCAGTGTCAGATGTGCATATCGGCCCGCCAAGAGAAACAGTCCAGCCGAACTGAAGGCAAACACCTCAAACAGTCCCTTACAAACTGATGACTGTAATGTCATGTGACATCTGTTTTCCTGTCTTGTTTTAATCTTAAACTTGTTATAAACTTTGTGCAGTCACTGGGTGACTTCGGGAAGCTGTACAAACGCATAAAACTGTAATTTGTCCAATTATATTGATTTAAAAGCGATGAGAACAACAACAAAAAGACAAGACAAATCACCTTTGAGCACCAAAGGAGAAAAATGTTGTAGAGTTTCAATACAGCAGAGTAAAAAGAGATCGCATCGATACAGGCCAGGTGTGATGTTCTCATAAATAAGCAAAAAGGCCTCCTCCACTAGCCTGCTATTTTCATTCTCTCTCACTGAAATTCACCTGATATATTCGGCCCTCTGATCCCTTCGGATCTGTCTCTGATATCCCGCGGGACCGAGGAGAGCACATCCTCTGCCCGGCTGCTGTTAGAACTAATAACAACACCAACAGTCCGCCAATGTCTCCTCACTGTGAGCTAGGCCAGCCAGCCAGCCAGGGGCCGAGACGCACACACACATGCGCACACACACACACACACACACACACACACTGACCAAGTACAGTCCAGTTTCAGACACTTCCTGCTAAAAATAATTTACCCTCCTGGAGACAGAACCTTGCTGGAGGCTGCACAGACATTTTGTATAAAGAGAAAGAACAAGAGATGAGGAAATGCTGAAATTAAAGAGGCAGCACATGTTGTTTCGTCTCCCTGGAATGAAGATGTTACAGTGCAGGGACAATGTTTTCAGCCTGCAAAGGTTGCCAATTCCCACAGTACTTGAAAAGCGTGTAGTTTTCTCTACAACAGAAATAATATTGTTAATTTATTAACAAACGTTGTAAGAATTTGGCAAAATTACTTTTAAGAAGAATAAGTTGACTATACTGACATTCAGAAAAACAGACCCTATTATGGTCAATCTCTCTCTCTCGTTCGCTCACTCTCTCTTTCCATTGAGGCATGTATATAAATATGTATATGCACATATATATATATATATGCGTGTGTATATAAATAAACACACACACATTTTATATATATATATATATATAAATAACACATACAAATGTATTGCATTGCATGTATATATATATATATAGAGAGAGGAGACAGAATATCATAAAAAGGTTTTAAAAAAAACATATGTACACTCAGAGATAACGGTAGCCCTTATACCGCCAACAAAACAGGCAAATTTGGAGGTCTGACCCCTCCCCCGACCCCCCGTCAGTGACAATATGTATGCGTGCGCCATCGGCAGAACACATCAGAGGAGCTGCGCTGGGGTCACTGTTTCTCCACAACTCCCCGCCCCCCTACACAGAAAGCCATGTCAGCTTCCCTCCCCATGGGCACCATTTGAAAGCTTAATATCGTTTTCCAGCCACTAACGGCATCTGGCTTCCATTTCCACTCCTCTTGGAGATTTTCAGGTCACTAATAACAACTGTTTCAGGCAAAAGTAAAAGTTCAGCCAAAGTCTAGCTCTGAGCCAGATCATGGAGCCCTGCTGCCATTGAGTGTGAGGTGGAGCTGCCCGGTTCCCCAGGCACTGAGAGCCCCCACTGACAATTTGTTTTGTTTGCGTTTTTAAAGTGCTGAGCCCAGGCTGGCAAGGGACGTCTGGAGTAAAACTGAAAACTGTGTCTGTCTGTCTGTGTGAGAGAGAGGACATGGGGAAAAACTGTGGACAGGAGGTTAAAGGGTCTCCTGATTATTTCCTATTTTCAAAAAGCACTTAAACCACAGCTGGGTGCAAACTCTTTGCCATGGCTACCTGAGACTCTACAAGAATAATAATAGCGAGGCAGCACTCGAAGGTTCTGAGGTAACTGTTCCGGAAACAGTCTGAAAATGTCTGGACATTCTGAACACCGTTTTTCCCCCAACAGGCCAGAACTTCCTCAGTGGAACTGCTGAGAGTCAGTCTAAAATATTCGCCTTTGAAACCTCACCTGACCCTCGTCTTCCTATGAGCACACAATAACTGTCACCAGCAAACTGAAGCGTAATGCTTATTTTCTAAATTCTAAAAGGCACTAAATTCTTCCGACGAAAATGTAAAAAAAAGGTGAAAGTTTCTTGCTTTCAGGTCCCAGAAAAACTCTGTTTTCTCTGTTCTGTGCTGTAACAGAGAGGATCCAGAGAGATCTGGTTTATGTTCCCCTGTTATGAAGATTAACCTTCTTCATAGTCACAATTACTCATCCGTACAGGATAAGACTGCAGCTAAATTAGGAGCCACCATCATATCGCATAATGTACTGAGCATCTGGGGCTCCTGTAAAGCAAAAACTCACTTAACAGTTTCCAATGAAACCTCCAGCTTTTACAGATACACTATTTATTTAATTATGGAGTCTGTGTGCACTGTGTCTATGGAAAAACAAGTTTGCATTCGTTACGATCTACAACAGTGTGTTCGTCATAATTTAGGTTTAACTCTTTTAATTGATGCTACTCAATCAGAGATACAAAAAATGAAAAGCCGATATAATAGTTACAATCTGTTGAGGTCGAAAATACATTAGTCAAAAATGTCCTTGCTCTCTGAGCCAAAATACAAATATGAATGCTGGCACCAAAAAAACAAAACATGAAATGACAATACAAATAAATAAGTAAACGCAAGTAGTTTGTTCATCATAATTTACATCAGAAATAAAGTTTTCATAAACTTTCAGAAAAGATGGGTTATAATCGCTGACTGTTTGATTAGTCTGCCTGACTACTTATTACTTTTAGTTATTAGACGGTTTAAGCAGCTATGCTTTAATTAGCATGCTGATGGCGTGTCGCGCTTTAATTTCAGCTCCCATGTTTAAAACACCCTCAGCAAGTTGCATCTTCAAATTAATTTCATTTAAACATTCACAAATTAATTTCAGCCCAAACTACAAGGCCTCAATTAGAACCTAATTATTACTTTACGCTCAAAAATCTTTCAGTTTAACGTTAATTTAGAAATGTTTCAAAACGAAACCTGTCGTGCATCTGTCCTTCCTTTCAGTTCATACTGAGGAAGGCTATTTATATTGCTTGGATTACGCATACTGTACGAGTTAAAAAAAAGTCTTGGCATTTGAGCTTGGTGTGGAACTCGGTCTGGGTCTCCTGTTTAACTCATTTCTTTAGTCACACAAAACACCTGTTTGTGCTCGAGACAGAAAACTTTAACAGCTGTCCAGATGTCTCTTGACAGAACGCGCTCAAAGGAAGTGGCTGCGCGAGATCATCAGACTGGTGCGAGACAAAATAGTGTGTCGCCTTACAACGTATATCCTGATACTGGTACTTTCTCAGCTGGCAATCAAATGGAGGCTACCTGCCAACTGGAGAGGGTTAGAGTTAGAAAACAGAAAGAAAGACTACAAAGGAAGTGAGAAACAGAGAAGGAGAGCTTGCAACAAAGAAGGGTTGCCCCTTGGGTTGCCATCTTACGTAACTCAACACAAATGTGATTCATCATTCATGTGGACGCACTAGCTAAGAACGTACCTCTCTTCCCACAAACAGCCTTGAACGTCAACAATCCTTAAACCTCAGACTGCACAAACAGTTACCGTCGCTGTCGAAAAATACCAAGCAGCATTGCAATACACAGACCACAGCTGACCTACTTATTCACACCTGATTATGCTGGCACACTACCCACAATGCAATATGGCGCTACATCCTCTGGCCCATGCCACGGTCAGCAACAACGCGAGGCTGTTTCAGCAGTCTGAGTACATTTACAGCTGACGGCCACTGATGGAAACTCCGGCTGTTCAATCATCTTTCACAGCAAGCGGTGGGCAGGGAAAAAGCGAGAGAGAAAGAGAGGGCGAGAGAGAGAGCGAGATAGGAGGAGAGAGCGGTGCGCGCCTCCTCCTCGCCTCAGCTGAAATGGACTGTTCAGCAGCCCCCTAAGAGCTTGGCTTTTATCAAACATGGCATGGAGCGAGATTCCAGCCTCTCGAGTCTCCAACACATTAACAGTTCCGACTGCGAGTCTTCGGCTCTACCGCCGAGCGTGATCGATACGCTGATATTTAAGGAGCAAATACAATCTCTATTTTTCAAACAAAATCTCACCCAGTAAACTATCGAGCATGGAATGATGTCTACCCGCTGTTAGGCCTGAATTCAAGATATTTAGTGACGGTTGTTACAGTTTTTCGTTAACATTGCGAAGTCGTTGAAAACAAGGACCATGCGAGACAAACCTAAATCTTGGATGGAAACCCAGTACGTTTTAGCTTAACAGGAACACCTGCCATTCACAAAGTTCCACACATTCCTCAACCTCACGTGTGTATTAAACATTTTTGCTTATTATGTTTTAAGCTACCAATAATTGTCTAGTACTATTAATTCAGATCATTTCAGGGCATTCACCCAATACTAAGGTAAACTAAAGATTTAAACAGCCAGAAAAAGCACAACCGAATCAAACAAGAAAGTACAGAACTCAGGGCGTTTTCTAACTAACTATTTTAAACATGCCTTAAAATGCAAGACTCAAAGTGTGAGATGTTAAAAACAGCAACCAAAAATGTCTGTGTGTGCAAATACACCGTCAACCTCCTTAATCTTCTAACAGAATTCCCCTTAAAATCAGCGCAGGGAAAGCTTTCAAAAATATTCGGGCCTGTCGTTCACCTGTGTTTAGGATTCGTAGACAGACTTCGCCAACGTTAAGCGGTAAAATCTGTAGAGAAAAGTGAATTACAGTAGACGGACGGTTGCTGTACGCAGCACACTGACCATCGTATGCGACGACAACATGAAAAGAATCCAGACACAGGAAGATGCACCTCATTAGTTTTACGCGCGGTAAAGTCGCAGGATTTTTCAAGGTCTTTGATCTCTGCGGTCGTGACTTTTTAAACATATCTGCGGTGAATTAGGGTGGTGCGGCGGGGCCTCGGAATGGCAGCAAAGGCTGGAAATAAAAACATGCTCTTCTCATCACAGAGTTGGTGAATCTTGTCTGAAAACGGTGGATCGGATTTCAGTGGGAAACGTTCAACGATGAGGCTCGTCCTCCGCAATCACAACCAATGTTATTGTACAGCTAGATTATAAATGGCTATTTATGAGCGAATCTAAATCTACACCCTGCACCAGGCTATTGCACTTTAAAGCACTTTAAAAAAAATATGGGGAACAATCTAATGACATATTTTATCTTTAGTGCAGTCTTTAAATCAGTACAAATGAAACGCAGACGCACAGATAATTTAAAAACAAGGTTGTAATTATTTTTTAATACATAAAATCAGTTCCAAGTGACAATATACAAGAAGAGCATTTGGACTTTACTGGCTCTTTTTTTTTCTCTGTCTTTATCTCCGTCTCTCTCTCTCTCTCTCTTTCACTCAGGGAAGAGGGCAATCGGAGCAGATCTCTTTCCCATGGCTCTTAATTCAGAACTACTTCCCTCAAATTCTCTCCAGATGTTTCTGAACAGGAGCAAATAAAACGCTCCTCTAACCTTTTTCCACAGTCTATCACAGCAATAACATGACGTATTGTTTTAACACTATTATACAAAAATATCAATTTTCCACAGTCAGTAGTTTTAAT
>JAZGTI010012356.1:0-15810 GCA_036877585.1 Botia kubotai
GCAGCCAAACCGACCTTTCCTGTAGAAGTTGGTGGTTTCTAGGCAGAATAAAAGCTGTTTTGATGAACAGACTCCAGAAGTCTCTCAATGCCACACTAGTTTGTGAACGACATTGAAAAGTATTTAAACAGAAATGTTGAATGAGTTTCTTTCGATTGTTTGGTGCATCTGCCCAGTTCATTCCACAAACTGCATGAACTTTAACATTCCTCAATGCCAGTTGAAAAAGACTCTGTATCCAGCATAATGACAGCTGACCATGAGCACAGACCAGATCGAACCAGCGCAAATCTCAGGTTAATCTTTCTTCTGCTTGTCCTCTCTGACACAGTTTTTATTCTTGACCTTAAGATCTGAATAATTGAATAGGCTGAGCTGAAATCAGCCGGTGTAGAAAATGTGTTGTAGAAAATATTGCCTCAGATTTGGCATTTCAAAAGCTGTAGTGTCTGTATTTTTTTTATGTCTTTTAAGCATTTAAAAACAATAGACTTATTCGACAGGCATCCAGTCTCCATTCATCCATCTGTTTATTCATCTGTCCATTCCTTCTGTATACCAATACCTTGTAGGGTGCAGGAGCCACCCTACAAATTCAGATCAACCTCATGATCTGAATTTGTTTGGCACTGCGTATGAGACTCAGAATACATTGAACACAGAATCCGTGGAGGAATTTAACATACTGTGAATTCTCTTTTATGACGGTATAAACCAGTTTGTCCTTTTTGTGACAGAACTCATAATGAAATATTTATGATGTACTTATCGCTTATACTTCCGTGAAAACATTCGTAAACACCTGTGACTTATCTTTGTTACCTCTCATGAGTTTGCATCCCTGCCTTAGGAAATAAATTTCACCTTTTCCGATTTTTACTTCGACTGCTGGTGAGAGGTGAGCCCTGGAGACTGTCGTCATTGGATGACTCCATCTTGTTTACCTATTTATTATTGGTGTTGTCAGAACGGAGGTACAAGGAAACGAAATGAAAATTCCAGTACAAATCTAGACCTTGTCATATTGCTATGTGATAGTATTTGTTGTGGTACAGGACAGCTCGGAGTCCACATGGAAATAGAAGCAGTAACTGTCCATGTTCATGCATAGATGATACAAATACTGGATGTCGAGTAGCAGTGTGTAGTATTACAGACCTTACCATATACTGTCATAGCCCTAGACTTCATCCAACCCATGCATCATCACACCTTTAACAGATGGCCCAAAAATTGCCCAAGTAGTCCTAAAATATGCCTTATTTTCTTTGGGTCAAAAATAATTAACTTTTTTATTGTGCTTTTTGATTTTGAGGTGAAATATGACTCAAAGGAGGAAGTACGTACAGTGCAAAGCAAAAACAGTAAAAACTGTAGAGAGGTAAACAGACTGCTGTCTTACAGGCACTGTAATAACACAGTAATGCATCAGACAGCCTCTGTTTGGAGCAGTTTTGTTACAGGTGAACTTAAGGTTAGTTATACTCGGTTCTAAAAGGCCCTGGTATACGAAGTTCTTTGTCGTTCACTTAGGCTGAGAAAGAACCTTTGCAGCCCATGTTTCCGAGTAGCATGAAAGTATGATAAACAAAGTATTATTGACATTAAAGTGGGTGAAGCCCATGGCACTCCCACCTGTCGCATCATCATCATGGACCAATGGCAGTTAGCAGGTGTTTAACAGCCAATTAAGTGTTCCTAAAATTTGTGCTGAAGAGCCACTTTGTACCCCCGAAGCAAACTCGAAAACCAGATTTTTGCCAGATTTTTTGGGAGTGACATTATATGCTCTTTGGCTCGTTTTTCAATTTGGCTTGAAATATATCAGGTCATGGGGCACCACTGTCAAATAGACCTCTAAGGCTTCGGCTGTAAGGTTTTGGATCACTGTGCTTCTTAATAGGTTTCTCTGTCTCTTTCAGTCAGTTTCTCTCAGTGTAGAGAGGCCAAACCACCAGTTTTAATCTCAGCCCGGGTTGCGGTCAATCTCTGTGTTCCTGTTAACAGCTTAATGGCTCCATTATTTCTCTGGTCCATCCATCACCCAATTCTCCAACATTGTTAAATGCTGGCTGTGGCCCAGCTGAGCAGGTCAGGTTATGCTGAGTATGCACCACCACAAGATTAACGCACTGGACATTATTTCACAGAATAATATTTGTAAATAACATTAACAGTTAGTAGTAACAAGTAAATGCTACACAAGCTTTTGGTATTTTATTTACTGTTTTTGTGTAATATAATATAAATATGTAATATAAAAATGGTGCTATTAGGGTTTGTTCACAGAACTTCAAAGGTTCCCCAGTCAAAGGTTCTTAAATTAGCCATTTCTTTCGTACTTTCTTGCAATAGAGAGGTTCTGTAGAAGGTTCCTAATGGAACCACACAGCCCAACAAACCATCTCTTAGGAACCTTTATTTTTAAGTATTTTGTATTGTCTTGTTAATGGAGTAATTTAATGGTAAGTAGACAGATTCTGTTCCATAGGTTTTTAACCTGGAACCCGTGTAAACATCAATTAGAACTAGAAAGTAAATTTAGGTCAGACTGAAAATCTCATGCAGAAGGCACCTTCCCTCTTCATTTCAAGTTCACCACACGCCACTAGAATACTTCATTATGAAGCCCATCTGTTGACATACAAACTCCAGTTATGTGAGCTTTTGTGTGTCTCTCTCTATCACACATCAGGGATCAGACTCTTGTTAGCTATATAGTTTGATGTCTAAAATATATTCATTAATGAATCATTCATTAGGAATATGTTAATTCTTTAAGAAAATATTCATTAAGTGCATCCAAATTGCTTTCTGTGGTCATGGTTGTTTTTTGAGATGCTTGCTTAACATGCAACGTGCCATCCAGACATTCTAATTATAGCATAAATAATTTAATCAATGATTTATCGTCATGGCCTCGAATTAACAGAGCGCAAACGTAACGAGTATTTAATCACGGGAGTCATGCTCAACTTCAATTTTTCAATTTATATCAGAAGATGGGCTGAAGTATCATTCATAAAACATTTTTCCCAGGCGTACTATGCAGATTTTTTTAAAGCTACGAATTCAGTTGATGTCAGAAGGATCTCGGGCTGAGGTAAAATTCGAGGTAGTAGGGACTGAGGTTGTGAGGCACCTGAGAGAGCAGGTGTTGTTTACAATGAGGCATTCCGCAGCACTGCTCAAATAAACAGCTGCCATCAGCAGGCCGAGACCACCGCTCACCCGTGTTTGCCCAGGCAACAGGGTAAGAAATGAAAAATATGACACGCAGAGGCGGTCCAGCGAAACATTTCTGTCCCCAGGACACCGCCTGTCATCTTATTTAACAACACTTTAGTCTTGAGTAAAAGCTTTTCTGGGGATACGACAGAAAGAATCTTTCAATGCAGCATTGATTTTGATTTTTGTTGTTAATCAAAGTTGAAGTGTGTAATTAAAGCCACTGGCCACATCAAATGAATTTGCACAAATTATTATTGCCTCCAAATGGATTTCTAACCTGCCCCCATCTTCCATTTTGTTGATGTTTATGGAACCAGGCAGCCCCGCCTTGAACTTACGCCATTGGTTAAGCCGGAAATTAACATGTCGGATTGCTCCAGCAAAACAAAAGTGTGCTATATAGTGCTACAGAATAAGTCTTAATAATAGTATGTATCGTATAGTATATATAGTCTTAAGACTTAATACTGACGTAAAAAATGACGTACTTGACATGGTTGAATGGCTAGATTTGGTGTCTCAACACATCAGTCTGAGCCCAAATCAGTCTTATCTCTTTCCACTGCTACCCAAGCCTTCATATTCACTCTCACAATTGTCTGTGTGGGAGGTCAATATCTGACAGCTGGCATTACCATATTTTCAACCCGGCTGGGATATAAATACGTTGGCTGAGGGTAAAACTATCAATTTGTCACAGAAGACTGCCTCCCACTCCTCTGTGCTGTGTTTGTTTGCACCACAGCTACACAGACTGCATGCTCTACTGTAATTAATGTCTACGTCTCAGAGATGTATCTCAGACCACAGAGTTCGTTCTGGCATGTGGTTACCTAATAGTGAGTTTGACAGGGAGGATGTGGATGTTTTGAGGTAAAAACATTACGCGGGAGAGTCTGACATGGACTGATGAATGCTAAATTTGTTTGTTTTTTATTTCGCTCCCTTGGCCATTGCTTAATAAATTACCCACAATTCAACACTACAAACTCTGTTGTCTGCCTGAATGAAATTCTAGTAGCTGTTTTGTATTTCAAAAGAATTGTAAATGCTTTGATGACCAAATGTGTAAATTATTAATCTGTAAGTAAATTATTACTGGCAATCAAGATTAATATTATCAACATAACATTAAGTTCTTGTCTCTTCAATTCAGTCATTGTTGACGTAATGACGTGAGATTTTTAGAATAATCGGCTCCTTCGACATTTAATGTGTCAATTTTATTTTAAACGCTGCTGGCTCACACTTTTAACTAAAGCCATTTAACTAAGATAAGAAACTGCTTAATTATAAGTCTCCCAAACTTGGAATCAAACTGTAGCCCTAAAAGGTGTTAAGATGCAGGATTGTCCCCAAAAATTCCTCTGAATCATTACCTTATTTACTTGTCATTACTTAATACTGTAAGTGTGTAGTGGTGTATATGCTTACAGAAACGCTATCCTCTGCCTGTGTATTTTTAAATTGTAAAATTAAGTGATTGGAACATTTCTGAGAGGCAACCATTGGTCACTGGGTGTGTAGCCCCTAGTCAATATCGACACAGGTGAGGGGCATGGGGTGTGAACTTCTGTAAGTGTCCCGCCCAAGAGGAGGGGCCAGGTTTGATTGTTGTGTTTACAAACGGTAGAAAAAAGTACTGCATAGTGCACCTTTTACCAAACGTCTAACATACACTACAGGTGCAACTCGTTAAATAATAATCTGATAATGTAGACTAATTCTACGTTTTTTCTCTCTCACTTTCTCCAGCCCTCCGAAGAGCCCAACATCCTGCTGGCCTCCCCCAAGCTGCTGCTTCCCTCAGGCAGTCAGCTGCCGGCCAGCACTCCCCTGTCTGTACACCACCAGCACCAGCTGCTCCAGCAGCAGCTCACCCAACAGCAGCAGCAGACACAGGTGGCTGTGGCCCAGGTGAGAGTCATCCATACTGGATGTTTAATGGAGTTGTAGTAATGCAGTTTATATGCAGCAATTATAGTGTCAATCCACGCTATGGCGTCTTATAAGACAAAGCGAAGACTTTTATTGTGCTTAGAAGACACTTAACACGCTCCTCAGGCGTTTTCTTTTGATGCCCACGTTTGTAAGACAAGGATGTCTCTCAAGGATGTTCCTCTTCGAGTTGAGGGGCATCTCTGATAAGCGAGACCTTCTAGTGCGAAACAGATCTTGATTTACAAACCACCACAGTCAATGAGAGGAAAGCCGTGTGTGATGTCTCCAGTCAGTGAAGAACATGAGAAGCTTTAAGGAACGCTATCAAAGCACCACAAGCAATTCAATTTTTGTGTATTGATTCATTTCTTCGTTAGTTTCACAGTGGGCCTTCTCCTCAGAGAGAAAAATCATCAGATGAGACGACATGAAAGCTTTTCTGATGATAGGATTGGTGGTTGGATTTGAAGTGGGTTACTTGAGGAAGAAATAGTGAACTTTAGTGTTTAGAAGTGTTTTTCTTCATATTTTCTGTCATGTTATTATAGGATGTTATTGACCGTGTTGTGATAATGTGGCTGTAGGCAAAAACGTAAGCCCAAAGGTTTATCGGTTGGACAGTTAAACACACGCATGGCTCCTGCCATTCCAGGCAGTGACGAACAGGTCAGATCCAGTAGTTCAAAAAAATCCATTTGGTTTCTGCCATATCCGAATAAAATGATTTCCAGGTCACACCTTCAGAACCATAGTTGTATGTTTATTGAAGATGATGTGTAAAAGCAAATCAGACGAGATGCATTATGAGTGACTGAGAACAGACGGGCGTCTGTTAACGCACTCAGAGTGCATACACTCCTCTCAAATGTAGCTTGTTAAATTTATTCTGTTAGGAAAAAATAAAAGATGCGTACAAGCGATTTATGGAGAATTTACGCACGTCCATTTCACGTCAATTCCTCTTGTCATCAAATGAAAAATATAAATGAATTTTAAGTTTTCAAGTTTGTGAGCCTCAAACAACAACAGTGGAATGAACTGTTTAAAAAGCCTCTTATAACTGCGGTACAGTGGTAGTATGTTTTCATGAAATATGAATAATTTATGAAGAATTATATGACACGTGAATAATTTTGAATATTTATGAATAATTATATGACGCGTGATTTCTGAGGAAAGCTGCTGATATTTAAAATCGACACCCAACCCCTCAAAGCCTTTGTTGTCATACGCACAGTTCCCTGGGCAGTGAAATTCGTACTTTATATTGTTTTACTTTAAATTCTTGTTTTAATATCGTGAGAGTTTTTGTCATAAAACTTCTATTTGGGCTCAAATCTGATTGGCTTACGAGATAAACATTTCCCACCCAGAGTGAGATATCAAACAGTGACAGTATGAAATACGAGGCTTGTATACATTTACTTTCTGTGCCCCTTTGAAAACAACATCTTTTGTCATGGGTAGGCAGCTCCTTCCCCAAAGACAATCAGTCTTTGCCAGAAAATACACCTATCCGTGTACACTCAAAAATTGATGGAAAGCAGCTGAACCCGAGCTAAGCTTTTAGTCCACATTTACAGTATGGTAATTTTTTTCATTTATTTGATGCTCTGCTCCTTGCCGGCCTGTTGCTGATGGCTCATTGGCTCTGTTTGGACAATGTTTTGTACTTAAGGATAGGTAGCGCAAGCGAGCGCTGTTTAAGTCGGGTCATAAATCACCCAGGACCCCTCGGAGGGAGGTCATTTTGCCTGCAGGAAAAAAAGGAAACTGTTCAAGATAAGCCACTAGCAGACATAGATGCATACACCTATCACTGGGTAGAATCTTTGGTTTCCTGTGAAGGACACAGAAGGACAACCTGATCGATTAAGAAACATTTGTAACTGGTCGTTTGTCATTAGGGACATGACCGACAGTATTTCATAACCCAGTGTGTGGTAAAGTGCCTTTGGTGGGGTATTTTTGTGGACGATAAAACTTATAATATACAGTAAATGTCTAGGGACCAAAATGTACAACATAAAAACCATTAAGAAGACCTTCAAAATCATTGTACAGTTTGAAAATCAATGTACAATAGTACCTAATTTCCAGAACACTCTAACGTTGTAGTGGTGAGGTTTATAAGACAAAGCAGCTCTTTAAAAAACAATTATTTTGTTCCTTTATTTAGTTTTAAAAAGTTAATTGCTTGCGCATGGAGCTGTGATAGGTGATTTACTAGGTATCTGATAAAACTAACAATCGCAGTGTGTTAATAGAGTAATTTCGCCTGCAGTCTGTTTTGACATTCAGTTAATGCTTCTTGATCATTATAAACTAGTAATTGCTTGTCCTGCTGTTAGCTGCAAATCTGTTCATCATTACGTTTGAAATATCACTGATGTCAGCATCATAAAACAGCTAAAAAGAGCAAACAATAAAAAAGATGAAAACGTTCTTTCAAGGTGTTGTGGTAAAGATGCCTTGTGGACGAAAAATGTTGTTTTTTTATCTTTTTTTTTCAGATTTAGTTTAAGTACCTTTTCTACCTGTTTTTAAAATGAATTTTGTGTCATTTGTAAAAAAACAAATAAAAGGTAGAAGAGTTTGACCGTATAAATGAACTATGACTGCAGTTTGTAAAAACAATAATGAAAAATCCATTATTTTGTATTCTTTACTCTTAAAGTGGTTTTAAAAGTTGAATAAAGAATAATTTAGAATCTTTGTCTGTAAAGTGTCTCTGTGGTTTCAGTTGTTTATGGAATGATGGTTACCTCAGCTTCACCTCACGAGGAACTCTGTCTCTCAGGTTCATCTGCTGAAGGACCAGCTTTCTGTAGAAGCTGCTGCCAGGATTGAAGCTCAGGCACGGGTTCATCAGCTGCTGCTGCAGAACAAAGACCTCCTTCAGCACATTTCTCTCCTGGTCAAACAGGTTCAGGAGCTGGAGCTCAAACTGGCTGGAAATTGCTCAAGTGAGTGTCATTTCCTCTCTTCGGCTATATTTCCTCTGCTCCTTTTTCTAAACAGTTCTTCCTTTTTGCTCTGTGTAGAGGACATTGTTTTTGTGATTTTCTCAGAGACCGTAAATTCCACAGTCTCTGTTTATACGAGATGGTACCTTAAATAGGGGAATGTCTTGAGCTTTGTGGACATATCAGAAGTTTGGGGGTTCACTCACAATATGATATAAATCATCTTCAGAACCCCTTGACGTGTTGATTTGTCTTGATTGATCGTTTTGCAATACGTTTTTTTGACAACAAGTTTCCACACTGACTAAACGACCCGTCCATTAATTAAAATCCAAACTTAACACACGAGTATTTACAAAAGTACCTATAGCAGACCCATGCCAAATTTTTACCAATTCCGTCCATAGGGGGCGCTACAGCTAACAACAACTCTGCAACAGTCAAACAATCAAAATCTAAATTCCAGACACCATTTTGCCGGGTCACAGAAGGACAACGTCAGTTCTGCTTCACCTTCCTTCTCTGTTCTTCTGCTCCATCACATTAATAACAGTGCTTTTACTCCAGCTCCACCCCACTCGAGTGTTTCACCATCTCTCTTTCATTCGACTTTCACTGTCAGACCCTTCTGTCTGTTCCACTTTCCTCGGGCACCCATCGTTTCATGTTTCTTCTCAGCCAAGATCACACCCCAATTCATTTTGTGCTTATTTTAAAGCAGCTTTTCCGAGCACACGGTCATAGAGCAGCAATACATGTACATGTCTCTCAGGTTATGACATCAATTATGAAGAGCACTCATCTGTGATGGTGACAGTCATCCCACTTCAGTGACCTTGAAAAGCAGGGGTCTTCAACTCCATGTGGGATGCTGTGCTCATCAAGAAAGCCAATTAAGAAGTGGCAATAAATACAAATGTTTTTACAGCCACTAATTTTAACGATATAAAGGCAGTGCCACAGTTTTACCGTTAACAAACAACATTTGTTGTCGTCAACTAGACAAATGTTGCATGTTTTTGTCGTAGAGCTTTTATAAGCCGATTAGGGAAGCTACTATTTTACTGTCCTTTTAGAAAGCTACAGGAAAATATTAAAGACTAAGTCAAAGTGCAGAAAGTCAGAATTGTTTTGTGGTCAGCTTTTTAATTGTCAAACTTATTTTTTGTATTCTACAAGATTTTTACATTTGTTAAGTAAATAAAAAACCCAAGTAATAGAAATACACAAAAGTGTAACAAATAATGACTACACATGAGGGTACAATGTGCCTGGAACAAGAAAATTAAAGCAGTGCAACATATTAAGACTGATGTTAAGTGTTGAGGCAAAATTTAAAGGAATATTCCGGGCTGTAATGAGGGTTTGAAGTACCCGCATCATTATTAAACTTTTCCACTCTTTCACCAGTGGGATCTCAAGACAGCCTGTTGGAAATCACCTTCCGTGCCAATGTGCCCCCGGTCCTGTGCGACCCCACCACCCCGAGACCAGAGGATGGCATCCTGCCTCCGCTCAATGACGGGACGCAGCTGGCCCTGCCTCTGGGCAGTCCTATAGGTAGGGACCAGTGCTTGGTCAAGTTTGAATGTTTCCGCTTTCTGCCTGGACCACCTCAACAGGAGCAGAGCCCCGACCCGTCGTCCCTGGAGGTCTCGCCCTCGCCGGAGGACGAACTACTGGGCAGCCTCGAGCTACTCAGGTTCCGGGAGTCAGGAATCTCGTCTGAATACGAGTCGAACACGGACGAGAGCGAGGAAAGCTGGGGACAGCAGGATGAGAGCGCCCTGCGCCTGCTCAACGTACTGAACAAGCACTGCCTCTCTGACTGCCTGGAGGACGAAATCGCAGTTTAACATGTTTGTTGCGCTCACTGCTTTGCGAAACACAAATGCTTAGTGCTACTTCGAAGGTTTAAGTCGGTCATTGTCAATATCGTCCACCAGTGTTTTGTACGGCTGATGATTCTGGGAAAACAAGGTGACTTTAACCCTTCACTAGCCGTTTTGTTTGTTACATACTGAAAAACGATATGTGCCAAAGCATTGTAAATGCTGTTCCCTCGACTTGAAGTACGGGGACATGCGTCGGATGTCAGGTTCTGCTTGTTGCTGTCTGATTATTAATGGGACCTTCACACTAACAGCGATTTTATCTCTGGAGCTTTCCGAGTGGCAGAGTTGTTGGTTCCGACTGCCCAATATTGGTGAGGTGTACATTTGTACGATAACCTTTTAAATAATGATCACAAATGGGATCATTTATCAAATTATTTCATAAAATAATCTGCCTTATCGTGAATAAATAATTCATGCCTCAATTTTGTTTTTGTCCAAGCATATATATTTTTTAATTATGCTTCTGTATGGGGGCGCACACAAATTATATAGAAAATTAAAATAGCTTATATTATTACCTGCTTCGCTATCTTACTTTTGTAGACAGAGGAAATAAATGTACAGAAAACAAATCATGTCCTCAAATGTGCTTCACTCCTATTGGTTGTTGCCACATCACATCGTTTACAATTTAAATCAAGTTCTCGATACATCATTGGACACACCCACATCTCATCGCCATTAGTCACTTAGTCATTACAAATCGCTGTGTGTGTGAACGTCCCTTTAAATCTATATATTAAGTAGTTGCTGGCTATTCACGACCAAGTAATCGTTTTTAACAACAAAAGATAAAGTACGTCTATATGAAATGAAAGCAAAACATTTTGTACATTATCCTGTGATATTGTATTCATCACATCAGTTGTACAGATGCGGCATGTACACACCCATACGCACTTGGATCATCTTTCATCGTAAAGGCTAAAGTGAAGAAAATTACCCAGCGTGCATCTGTTTCAGCATGCACAGCACAACAGACTCTTAATTGAATGACTGGACTCAGGACGATAAGTAAATTATACCCTAAGGGTAACGGGGCGTCTTACCAGTCAGATCTTTACCAACAGAAACTCGAATTACTTTGCTGTGTCAAGGGTTTCAAAACCCACATGCTTTATTAATTATACACACAAAAGAGCTCGCAGGGTCTGTGAGACCTTTGACTGCTTCGCAAGGACTTTTGTACACATTTATCGCTGTTCTGCGCTTCTTAAACGTGATATATTTCAGTGTCCTGTATCTGATAAACTATTTGCCTCTTTAAACTCCCATCTCTTATTTTTGCTGTCTGTCGCTCTCAGTGTGCCCAGAGTCATGTGGGATCAGGCAAGCGCACACAATTAGTTTGTAATAATATGCTGAGGAAATCTTCCCACACAGTACATTGAAAACACTCCCTGTGCTGGTTTTATTCTCTAACGTGTGTTTTACCAGATTTGCACTCTGATATCGCCATTTTCTTTCTTTAAAAGAGATGTAAAGCTCCCTCTGGCACATTTTAAAGAAAAAAATCTTCTTACAAGTTGTGTCACATCGTCTCTAATAAGGGATTCATGACAGTGGTGTTGTCTTGCGGTAGATCTCGAGGCCAAGAGCCAGCTGTGAGCTTTGTTTCTAAATCCTCCGCTGAGAAATGTGTTGATGTTTGAGCACAGTGAGATCCGTCACTCATGGCATTTTCTCTCTTTTCTGCTTCTTTCAAGAACACGGAAGATTCTTATTTGTGGGGCTTGCTAAGATAAGCGTCACTATGACTACATCAGCATGTAACTCATCTTGTATGACAGGTTGAGGTGTGCTTTTACTTCCCTAGTGATCAGACCTTCAACATGGTGGATAAAACGGGCCAAAAAAATGTTTTGTTTTTCTTGAGGAAGGAATTGAATCATGGTTGGGGACCAGAATATCATATTGGGGTCAGTAAGCAACCACCCAAAACACCCTAGCAACGCCCTGGCAACCACCTACAACACCTTAGCAATGCCCCAGCAACCATGAAGTCCAATACAATTAACTGTAAATTTTCTCTGACTGTGGGTTACTGCAGGTTTTCAAAGGATGAGACAAATTTTAATAACATTCCAAATGACTTCTGTAATTTTAAGAGCGTCGCAATTCCACTGATCATCGCATGACTGTAGCTATTATCAGAGCTATAAATGAGTGTGGCCCCTCAGGAACTGTGTGATGTGTGACAGGGACACTTATGATTGATCAGTGACAGGTGTCACTCAAATTACCTTGTAGGTACAACATATCTAAATGAAAGGAAAATGGTTGTCAAGTCACTCCACAGAAGAAGGTTAATGGAACTTCATGAGCTCTTCTGCCGTTCCAAGAATCACTAGCAAGAAATTGGAACCCCTTTAAATACCACATGCCCCAACCGTCACGCTCAGCTGCTTCAAGAAATAGAAAATTACCTCAAAAACACGCGCAGAGCAAGCGCAGGGAACGCCACATTAATCGCTGTGAAATTTAAGGAACGTCGCTGTCTCATCTCTGCTCACTCAGGGAAACGGGCGGCTGCCGAACGACTTTTCCCTCCGGCGTAATTGAAATTGCATAAGAATATCACGACTCATTTTAGTACAACTTCCACTTCTGAGAGAAGCTGTCGGGAAATCTATCTGCCTCCGAATTAAAAGCGTGTTCTCAGGCCCACGCGCTCGCTCTGGAAATGAATCCTTTTGAATACAAAGCTTCTAGCAAAAATCTTTCTCCTACAGTCGCCGAGGCACTCTGTGATTTGGAATGTTTGACTCTGTCTATTGTAAAAGTTACAGAGTCAATAAACTTTCAAGATTACAAAAGCACACAGTTAGATCTGAAATATGCGAAAGGATATAAACCGTGAAGTATTCTTTATTTCGTTCTGATATTAATGTAAAAAATCATTAACGCTGCTGAGTTTGGGTTTAAAAAAGCTGCTGAGTGACTGTATATATAATTACATCTTTTTGAGTACAGTAATCCATCTCTCTGTCTTCTTTTGTCTTTTCACTGTTGAAGCATATGGGAATGCAGGAATTTTTTCGAAAGGCATAAACTTTTAAAGTTTAACTTGCTATAATATGGTCTATTCGGTGAAGTCAAACAGAATTCCTTTGATTTAAGCTCCTTGATATCCCACAGGGGCTCAACACCATGAAATGGAAAACCTTTCTCCTTTAAAAAGAAGAATTAATTAGACTGTTGTGCATCGCTTAGCCAATCAGGTTCCAGTGAATTCTTTCAAGACGTGTAATTGGTGGTTACATAGATAAGCTGTCATTGTCTTGCGACATGGTCTAGATTAAACAGATTCTCTTTATTCCATCGGAGATAATCCTAAAGATAGCTGCGCTGCGCTCGTGTTTCTGATTGATGTTGATGTGGAGGAGTCTTTGATTAAATATTTATTTGAAGTCGGACGGAAATTGGGGCACACCAGCCCTTTGTCTCCCGTTACGTTTGGCAACTTTCTTCTGCTTGAAGCGAGATTTTTCTCTCTAGTGGCAGCACTTCCACCACCCCATCTATATTTCATGTTTTCTTTGTTTCTTTTGGGTCTCACGTTAATTGTAAGACTGTACTGACGATGTCTGAGATTTATCACCATTCCAAAAAATTGGGGGGAATCCATTTTTGGGAGTGCTGCGGTCTGCATACAAATAGCTATTGACCAAGAAAATTTTTGGTTGTCCTGCAATTGTTCTTGAGGTTTTGGTGCTCTTGGGGGTTTTATTAAATTATATCCTTGCTCTTTTTATATCCCTTATGCACTAAATCTCGAGTACTTAAGGTGGGTTGTCAGCCAGCAGAGCAGAGATAGCGAAGTTTACTACCCTGTTCATTGAGACACGTTGTGTTAGGAGACTAAAGGACGGAGCCCTTGGATTGGTGCTTTAATTCTGGACCGCGGTGTCACACCTCATTTGTGATCAAACAAATAACAGGAAGTCACTTGGTATAAATGCATCAGGATTTACAGACGACCCTCTCATCATAGGTTATCCAGCCTTAAAATGTTATTAAATGTATTACTGTCTTCTGTTTTCCCATCCCCCAGCCCTCTTAGTTAAAAGATTCATATCAGAAAGAGAGTTCAAATGAAATATTGATGTTTGACCCATCTCCTGCTGACCTGAACATCTGCTGGGTCATCTGGACTGGAGATAATGGGTTAAGACTGGTTTATTTATTCGCTGTTATTCTCCAGATTGTGTAATTATTGTGTGTGCTCATTTCTTCAGTAGTAAATATTAGACAATGGACAATGATTTGTTTTGGTTTTATCATAAGTCATCGCTAAATGACGCATGGCTCCATGAAATCGGAATTATTTTGTGAGATTCATAATCATATTCAAAACTGGAGTGACTATCGATCACACCTCTGCTGAAAGCAGATTGAAATCTGGATTAAGTGTCTTTTTATGTCTAAAAATAGATCAAGAATTGGCTAAGAAACGAATGCATAATATATCAGCTGTTACCGTAGTAATTATAATCTGTCACTGAATACTGTAATCATTGCGTTTTTATTACAATGCATCGATTTATTTGCACACCTCTACAGTTGGCCCGCGATTAAAATTACCATGACTCATTTTAACATCAGATTATTTTATTTATGACACTTTAAAACATTCAAAACTCACATTATGCCAAAGATTATTGCACCATGAGTGATGCGTCCCATGATTTAGCAAATGAATCGCATTTTTAAGCGTTTCGTCCCGAGATGCATTAAGGGTCGCTTGTCTTAAATGCAGAAAGGTTTTATTTCTGGAAACAGGCTGAAAACGAATTATTGTTCAGTACACCAACAGCACGTTCATTACCATTTATGCTTCATTTGGAATAAATAACCTGTAGATCACCTGTTCATCTCAGGTCCTGTGAGGCCACTATTCCTGCGGCGTTTAGCTCCAATCCAAATGCAGCTTACTTTAATTCTCAAGTATTTAAAGACCTTTATTAGCTTGTACAGGTGTGTTGTACTGTATGAGGTTTGGAACTATACTCTGCAGGACAGTGGCCTTCAGTTGAAAAGTCCTGCTATAGATTATTATGGATTAAGTCACACTCAGTCTGCGAGCTGATTTTAGAAATTGAACTGCTGTTTCATATTCCCCTCTTCTATTGCTGTTTTTGACACAACCAGTTGTTTAATCTGCATAACCTGTGTTGTCCAGAAATATGTGTGGTCTGTAAAAATGAGTTACTGCTATATTAACTGACCTGTAAATAGAGGAGCTTGTTTGTTTGTTTGCGTTTTGTCAGGAGAGCTGACTAACTGGATATCATGTGGTGTTCAGCACCACTGTACTTATTTCCCCCGTGTCATATATTGCTATCCATTGTATTTTCATTGTTGTGGAGTTCACATCAAGCATCTTGTCTTTTTATGTCTTTCATTGACTTGGTATCTATAACAGAAGTGCACTTAGTAGGGTTGTTTTACTCTCATCCCCTTTTCTCAACTTTAATTTTTGCTCATCTCTCAGGGGAGCCTTTACGTGTAACATAAACAGCTTAAGTGGGCATGTTCTCCACGTGCTGGCTGGATACCATTTGGTCCAGAGTTTTCCTGCCTGCTGGGAGACATCAGGTTCAGGCAGAGGCTCATAAACCAGCCCAGAATAGCATCGTGTTAGATACCCCGCTAGCGTTTGCTACAGTGACGAAGGCTCAGTGAGGTATTTTAAGCTGCTGCCTGGAGCTACATGTCTGTGATAATGCCCAGCCCTGTGGAGAAAGCTCTGAATTGATGATCAGTGATTTACA